>JAEIIJ010017005.1:0-39359 GCA_018904815.1 Drosophila ogumai | reverse complement strand
CCCCAACTTTTTAGCTCCCCTTTTCAGCTTTTTTCTCTGACTCGCTCTCTTTTGCAAATCTCTGTATTTGCGCAATTGGTTTACCTACACTCACACAATCACACAAACACGTGAACTTTAAGTACTTTTGTCTGTCTTTCTATCCGAATCTTGGGGGGCAGCGGGGGAAAGCTGCGGCATTCCAGATACTACGCAGCACAAACAGCAGCTGGCGGCTTGCTTAGCAGTGTATTCGCTGGGGAACCCACCAAACTGAAGCCTATAGCTTCTCATTCAGAATCTCGGCCTGGGAATAGGTCAGGAATCAGCGGGAGAGTATTCGCAATTCTTGCTCGTTCCAAGCTTTTGTATCTGTATCTTTGAAGCAAACTGCTGCGCAAATCGAATTCTCGAGCGGCGGATAAAGACTTTGCTCAGAGTTGATAACTATTTGCATAATCTGCGTGGATAACACAGGGCGGATAAGAAAATGAATAAGAAAAGGGTTACTTTATAATCAAATTGTAGATACTTTTATAGGAAAGAAATGAAATGTTAATGATTTTATTATTTAATAGTTAAATTATAATACATTTTATTAAAAAAAAAAGGAATTAAAAAAGAGAGATTTTATAAATTAATAGTTTGTTAAGTAAATTTATTTAAAAACAATTTTGGGCTCTTTTATTCTTTTAAAGGAAAAATCGAGTAAATATTTATGCACTAAATAAAAAATGTATATTAATTGAAAATATCTAAAATAGCTCGTAATTTAACAGCTATAGCTAGAGGTCTAAATTTTTAAAAACAATGTTTGGGATTACCTCTAATCAACTTGGAAAATGCCTAATTCTTTAAATAAAATAATAAGATATTTATGATTAATGATATTAATATTCTAATATTATTCTTTTAACAGTGTCCTCCAATTCTCGCCTCTTTACAACCCTTCTAATTGTCTTTCTCTATCCCTCAACTCTAATGCTTATTATTTTTTATTATTCCAAACATTATGCAAAATATTCAAGAACTTTTATGGTTAAAAATAAATGTGCATAGTATGTTCCCTAGAGTGTTAACTGACTCCCTTTCCCCACATTGTCTGTCGGCTGGCTAATGGCCGCGGCATTAGCTCCATGGCCGACTGGTTGTTGCAACAATGTTGCGCTAATAACTCAAACGTGCAACAACCTTGCCACAGCACCCGGCTCCCTGGTTTCCCTGCCCCGTCGATTTTACTGCCAGTCCGCCGCCACTTCTCCCAGACAGATTGAGACCAATTAGTGTGGCTCAGAAATCCGCTTGCTGCAAACGGAACTGCAACGGGCGGCTAACTGTTAGTCCGCCGCTGCAACAGCGGATTCAGTCGCTCCGCCATGGAATGTTGCATGCACGCGACGCTCTCGGCGCAGCTTGGCTCTCGCAGTCTCAGTCACCGTCTCCGTCTAAGACGGAGTCCCAGTCCCAGTCCCAGTTACAGTCCCAAGCCGGGGCTTCAGCCACGCCAAGAGCCAGAGTCAGCGATCTCTGCCAGCGCCTAGACGATCGCGGCCTACTTTCTCCACATTCCACCGGCAACGGCGACGACGACGACGACGACGGCGACTTTGTTGGCCAACTTGTGCAGTCAGCGCGGCAGCAGCAGCAGCAGCTAGCTAAAAGCAGAATTGCTAGCCGGCAAAACTTGATAAACCACAAAAGCCAAAGCCAAGATCAGGCAGCCCTACAATGTTTTCTTTGAGTGATTGCAGTAAGCAAAAGAAGGGCTAGTAATTATATAGAAGGAAAATTATAAAATCGGATGCTAACTTAAGTTTCGATTAATTAAAAGAAAATTATAAATGTATAGAATATCCTAAAGTAGAGGGTAAAGAAAATCATATGAGGCTTGATATTATATTATTCTCCTATTCTGGCAATTTAATTTCAATTAATTATAGGTAATATATTTTATGTAAAGAATTATAATATAATTTATTATATTTTTATTATTATTTATTTATTAATTAATGAGCTAAAATGTATATCTTCTTAAAAATTCGTAAGCTAGGTAGTTTCAAGAAAGAACGATTCTAATATTTTAGGCATAGGAGTCACCTAGTGAAGTATTGATAAGAAAGGACTAAAAGGTCTGCCCTAAAACCAGTTGGGAATTTCAGGTCATATAAAACATGTTATTATTGTCTTAAAGTTCTCGACTTGTAAATCCGGATCTATGGCTGTGTGATGCAGACTAAACTTAAAACAAACGAATTATTTAATACTAGTAATCATCAGTGTCCGTTATAAAGAAGCACAGGTAACCCTTTAATTCTATTCCAATAGGGAATTATAGGGATATTCATAAAGATCATGTCCCCATATTGTGAATTTCCTTGCTTGTAATTCCGAATTTGTGGCTTTGTGGTAAGAACTTAACAAAAGTATTCAATATTCTTATACATATGTATTATTTATATTTAAAATATTATGATCATTAATTTCTGTGATAATAGAATATTGATACTGCCTTAATTCAGTTCCAAAGACAGTTGGGAATTATAGGAAAATCCATAAAAACAAATCCGGATGTTAAGGAGTTCCCTGCCTGCCACTTAAGGCTGTTCTGTTGACCGTTGAGTTGGGGGCTTAGTGGGCTCCAGACTTCTGGACACGCTCCATGTAGCGTCGCTGCCACTGGCTCTGCCGCTGCCACTGCCTCTGTCTCTGCTGACCATTGGGCAGAGCGCTTTTACCGTTCACAGTTTTAACGATTGCATAATCTCTGTCCCCGTCGCGTCGTCGGCGTCAACGCCGGCTTCGTCAGCTGTTTAACGCGTTTTTTTCGTTTGGGTTTTATTTCATTTATTTATTTTGTGTGTTTGTTTGTGTATTTGCGCTCGTTTGAATGTATGAATGAAGTGAGTGTGAGTGTTGTTCATTCAAATGTGGTGATTACCCGCTCTCTTTCCCTCGAACCGAAAGTGTGGCAATCTCATTTCGCTCGGCGATCGCTTTCCGCTGTTGTCGCTCTGCACGCGCCGCTTCGCACTTTTAGTTCATTTACCTGGACTAACTGTTCATCCCCCCACACCCCCCTCTGCGACCATAGATTTCTAGATCTTTTTCTCCATTTCTTTGGTTATTTTTTAATTTCGCCTTTTTTTGTGTGTAGCTTTTTTGGGGTCTTAAAATAGCCGCATGATTTATGTATTTTGCGGTTGCTCCACGAGTCTCCACGAGCGTGTCTTGCATGATTACCGCAACAGCAACCGCAACAACAACAAGACCGAACCCATTTCGACTTAGTCGTTGTCTTTCTTAAAATTTAAGAATCAAAATTAAAGCAAACTTCTTGAGTTTTGAAGGAGACCACAGCTAGCTTGGTTTGACTGCAATAGGAATAACATTAAACAAATATTATTTTAGGAAGAATTTTTTGGATGGCATCTAAAATTATAAATTATGGGAATGCTTATAAGAAACCAAAACTTATTTATAATAAAAAAAGAAAATAATTCTTTGGATGTAGCATAAATGTCACAAAACATAAGTTTAATAATATTTTGAAGACATTTTTTGATCATTTTTAATTTTAAATAAACTGAATTATTGTTTATAATTTTCCCGACTTTTCTATTGCCAAATTGGTACTAAAACTGGCAGGCGATAAGAACTTCTGCGAATCGAATCAATTTTTAAGTGTTTCAAATAAATAATTAAATACATACAAGCTGAGTTTGTATTCAAATGGCTTCGTTATCAGTTTCCAAAACATTTTCGAACATAAACAAATTATGAGATTCCCAATTTCGTTCAAATTGGGATTTCGCGGAAGTAAAATACTTAGAAGAAATCTATTGTTAAGATGCTAAGGCACTTCCCGATCATATAAAAGTCCGGATTAAAAACGAGAGGAGAAACAGAAAGTGAGCTGCCATCGCCTTGAAATGAAGTGTGAAATTACAAAAATTATATTCATTGCCAGTTTGGTGATCTTTTGGGGACATCAAGTCACCGCTCAATTCCTCGAGCCGGAATGCGGGGCTCTAAGAATTTCAAAGAGAGTGGTAAATGGCACGGATGCGGAGAAAGGACTATATCCCTGGATGGCATTCATACACAGGGGAAAAAACCTAGTCTGTGGCGGGACTCTCATCACTCATTGTGAGTTGGTTTATTTTAAAAAATTTTCAGAAGGAATATTAAATTAAATGTAATTTTCCAGGGTTTGTCCTGACAGCGGCGCATTGCATTGCTAAAACAAAAGGACTGTAAGTAGGCCATAAAAAACTTGGTTAAGGTAATATTATAAATACTATAATCACCTTGCAGTAAAGTTAGCCTGGGCGTGCACAACAGCAAAGAATTGAATCCTTCCAGGCTTTACAAGGTGGACAGGTTCTGGAAGCATTGGAGTTATGTCAGGTCTTCGGAAGGCAGCGACATAGGCTTGTTGAAGCTGGCAAGGAAGGTGGAGTTCACAGGTAAGTCCTTAGCCATTACCAGAGGCTCCTCACTGAATTTACTCTCTTCTTGCCAGCTCACATCAGACCCATCTGCATTTTAACGGACTCAAAAATAAAGGTGGACCGAGTTTCTTGGTTTTTGGCCATTGGCTGGGGCAATACCGAACCAGATGGCAAAACAAGTAATATTCTCCAAACCAAAATCATCGAAAGGAGGGACAAGAGCGAGTGCGACTGCCTCGATACGCAGATATGCACGGTGGCCGAAAGCGGAACCATTTGTTATGGAGACTCCGGTGGACCTGTGGTCCTGGAGCTTAAGATCAAGCAAAAGAGTCGATACGTCCAGCTCGGTGTCACCAGCTATGTCACGGATCATTGCAGGAAACATGGTGTTTTCACAGATGTCCTGAGTCACAGCATGTGGATCCAGTTTGTTGTGGGAAGGTACACACCCTACGATGGTTAGAATATGGGTTTTAGTTACAGGTTTCTTTAGGTAATTTATATTGTATTTTATTATTTATTTTTTGTTATTAAATTATTGTTGTATTGTACTAAAAATAAATAGTTTAATTGTATTATTATATTATAAATAACAAGAATAATTATATGTAAAATAGAATAGTGAAATCCAAACCACAAATAAACTAAACAAAGAATTTAATGAAGAAGATATTCTAGTATTTAAAGAATTGTTTTAAATTAAAGAATAAAATCAAATGTTTGTCTATATATTTTAAGAATCCTATAAAAAATCAATACGATAATTTTAAGTAAAGCAAAAAAAACCTGATATTATGGTGCAATATTTTTAGTAAGTATATACTTAACATTTATGATTCCATGAAAAGAATATTAATTCCAAGAACAATTTTTTTCTTGAAAACTGATAAGCCAGGGGCTACTATATATTCGAGGTCTAAGATTAATTCCCAATCAGAAAGTAATCACTGCTCGAAGCGAAATGAAGAGCTTACTGTTTCTCGTTGGAATCGCCTTGATAGCCGGCCAAATCGGGGCTCATCTCCTGGAACCGGACTGTGGAATACCTACAACTACCCTTTTAGAACCAAGGATTGTCAATGGCTCGGTTGCGGAGCTAGGATCTAGTCCTTGGATGGCCTACCTGCACACGCCCACGCATTTCCATTGCGCCGGATCTTTGGTGAATCACTGTTTGTATTTTTATTGTTTTTCATATATTTTTTGTACAAACGAAATATTGAGAGTCTTATCTTTTTTTCAGGGCTTGTCTTGACAGCGGCGCATTGCCTTAAAAAGAACCAAGTGTTGTGAGTATATTACAGGGCTTTTAAAATTTACCTTATGGCTAAAGGATATGATGTCCCTTTTCAGAATTGCTCGCCTGGGCGAATACGACCGGAAGACACATGGGGAAGACTGCCAGGGGGGGCGCTGTCAGGGTCCTGCCGAGGAGTACGAGATAGAAATGGGATTCCGGAGTCGCCTATACAATACAGATGATCAGTCCAATGACATAGCCATGTTCAAGCTGGCCAGGAGGGTGGAGTATAAACGTGAGTAGGAGTTTTCCCATCTCTTGAGTTTCTTTTAACAAAATACCCTTTCTACAGCCCACATTCGACCCATTTGCATTTTCATGGACCCGCGGATGAAGGATCAGATAGATAAGGTCACCTGGTTCACTGCCACCGGTTGGGGCAGGGACAGTGCATTCGGCAAGACGACTCGAATCCTTCAGACCTTGGCTATTAGACGACAGAATCCCCAAGAGTGCATCGATATGTTCGGCCAAGGAGTGGGCCCCAATCAGATCTGTATTGGCAATGAATACAGTAATGTCTGCAATGGCGACTCGGGCGGACCCGTAGGCAGAATGATGCTCTACCAGGGCCAGCCTCGATTCTTTCAGTTGGGCATTAACAGCTACTCGAACAGTCAGTGCAAGCTTCTCAGCGTCTTAACGGACGTTGTAAGCCATCATGATTTTATCCAAAGAGTTTTGGACTTTTATAATCCCGTGCAGCTGCGATCTATGAAGCCAGAGGGAGGGGAAATGCCTACTTTTGTCCATCTTTTGTAAAGATTTTAAAGAATTAGAGTTATATTTTCTATAAAAAAAAAAACGTTAAAATATCGATATTTCCTACCCTAAAGAAATGCGGCTAATCTTATTGATTTTTAAGCTTAACCCATATAATAAGTCTTAAAAGATTGTTTGTTTTATTTAACTCAACTTGCATTGATTCAAGTTAAAAGAAATTAAAAACATAAAAGAACTTTAATAAATGTTGACTTTTGCTGTGACAGCGCCAAGGGTTTGCCTGCTGCCGATAAGTGACGGTCAATAAATGTAAAATTAAATACGACAAACAAATTGATTTATTAATTGGCCAACTTGACAACTTGTCCTGTCCAATGCACTTCGTTTTCTTGGCCTCCCTGAAATTTCGGGTCTTTGGGGACCGATGTCTGGCTCAAGATGCTGCAAAACGGAATCTTTGCCGGAGACTCAAATTAATTTCGATTTGTTGCAGCTTGTTGCAAGTTGATCCTTGTGGAATTTTCCCAGACGGACGGCCGGCTGGCAAAGCTTTTCCTAATTGTTATTGCGTAGAGTCTTGGTGGTAGTCTCGGTGTCTCGGTGTCAGTGACTTCCTGCCTTGTTGAGCTGCCAATTCCCGGAGGCCAATTTGTTTATTGGCTTTGCGAGTTCCTAGCTCTGCGAATTGGTGTTAAAATTTAAAGCGGATTTGCATTTGTAAGCAGCATTCGGCCATCCGATTTTGCTGCTCCTTTAATTGGCCTTAATAATGACCATAAATAAAGGGCAGCCACATGAGTTACGAGTGCAAGTTGCACATTTTTAATGCGTTTCGTTTCGTTTCGTCGGGGCACTCTTGATAATTAGCGAGCAGAGCCATGCAGCTCTCCAGCTCCCGGCATCTCTCTGACTGCGATCCGTGCTGAATTTATGGCAGTTGCCGGGGACATTGCTCAGGCGACTTGTCACAAATTGAATCCGGATGGGGATTGCCTTTTGCCGTCCGGGGTCATCCATAATGCAGAGCGTGGCAGCACCTCCAAGCTGCCAGGAATGGTACGGGCACGCTACGGGTATCCTTCAAGTGGCGTCCAATTGACAGGACCGTGTCTCCTGTCAGGACCTGCCCCCCCCCCACCTCTCACCTCGAATCGTTTTGGCCATTCATCCTCTTACCTGGGTACGAAATTCATTGAATTTCAAATGCGACTGAGTTCGATTGCGGACTGTTTGCCTTGGCGTTCTTTCTTCTTTTCTTCTTTCCCCCCCCCCTTCAGAAGCTCAATTGGCCAGTTCCGAAGTTGGCCACTTCAATTTGCATTCGTCCATTCATGATTCATTCAACGCCCAAGAAGGTTGCCCCGCCGGCTGTTCCTTGCCAGGAACTATTAATTATTTTTGCTCCATTTTCGTTGTTTTCCGACAACACCTGCCGGCGGCATCGGATGAGGAAGGTGGGGGAGGGGATTCGGTTGAGGTTTCGGTTTCGGTGGACTCCCACTGTCCACTACCAAGTCCTTGTTCACGTCCTGCCCCTTGACAGTTGTTACGTATACGCAGCGTTGATAATTGTTACGCATACGCCATGGCGTCCAGCTGATGATGATGAGTTACGAGTTTGTCGTATTCCCAGGCGTGTCTACTGCTACTGTCTCTTAATGTTTCCCTAATCAGAATCGGAGACATTTGTCATCATCTTGAGCCCGACCAGCCGGTAAGCAGAAAATATATGCCGGGCCAGTAAGAGAGAGCGTCTCGGAAAATGTGAAATATTATCTCATCATTTTTCATAGGTGTCCCCGTGTGCGGGTGGGGACAACCTCAATAATTTAAGCCCACACAGCAGCAGTCACTTGTTAACAATTAAAGTCAAGAGCTGTAACCTTTTGCCGGCGACACGAGCGAACAAGGAAAAATCCCGGAAAAAGGCTAGAACGAGAGGAAAACAGAGGAAAGAAAGAGAGCGAGCACAATAAATAAAAGATGCAAAGCAACGAAATAAGAAACTATGGTAGAAGGTTGCTCCTTCGGTGGCTCCTTGTATTATTATGAGCGATGATGATGTTGCTGCTGCGCCTTCGCCAACCTACTTCGTCCTCCTGCCTGTTTCCTACAACCCCCTTTGGAGACCTCACCACCGCCGCATTCTCCCGTTGACAGCGCAAAGTTGAATTGTTTATTTGACTTTTAGTTGTTTTCTTGCCGTTGAAATGCGAGCTGCACCGCCTTCCATCCATGGCCGGGAAAATCTGAGAAGGAAAAACTGAGGAGCTGTGGCAAGTTTCTGCCCTTTGGCTTCAAAGAGTTGCGAGTCGTGTGAGAAAATAGGCGAGGAGGAAGAAAGTGAGAGAACTTTCCGTTCTTCGTCGCTTGTTGCTGCCGCTGTTTTCTGCTGGGATCCCGCCTCGCACCCGCTCCAGCCCCCCCTTCAGGCCCCCTTCAGGCAGTCAAACAAGTTAAGTACACAATATGCAAAGCATCCTGCCCCCCTCGACGCCTCTTGTTTCCATCCATTTTGGCCACAGGACATGGCCGCAGTGCAGAGCAAACTGTTGCTGCTCCCGGCAATCAAATGAGTCCTTCGGTCTTTTTCCTTTTTCTACGTAGCCTGGAACAGAGAGAGAAATGTCATCGAGGTCGTAATTAAATGATATTTAATATATATTAATTATATTTTGAACAAGTGAACAATTTCCAGGAATAATAATTTATTTTGAAATTAAATCTCGAGAGATTTCAGAGTAAGTTTTGCAGTTTCTCTCTTATGTTTCTTCTTTTAAAAATCTTAACTTAATTTTCCCAGTGCCTCAACTGTCGATGTTTGAGGATGATTCCAAAATTGTTGCACAAATCAGTCTGGAGCTTGAAGCTCATATCAGCTTGCTAAGGATTGCATATATGCCTTTCAATTTCGAGCCTTTGTGGCCGGGGCCACCAAATGTTGCCAGAGATGCAAATTAGTAGAAGGACTACAACAAAGCCTCATATATTGCTTTTAAGGGTAACCCAAACCCCTTGTTATACACTCTCCCCCTCACCCCTCCTCTGGCTCACACTAATTGATTTGCATATAAGCAAAAATTTTTTTAATTACCAAAAACCCAAGCGAAGTTCTCCGTGGCAGAAAACATTCAGCCGCTGTTTACCCAACGTCATGTGGGTGGGGTGGTGGCAGTAGGAGGACCCCGACCAGGAGAGGTATAAACCCGGCCTGAATGGCACTTGAAACTTTAGACAGTGGCATATTTCCATTGCATAAATCTGGGCAACAACGCGCAGCGATGGCAAACACAGAATGGCGACCACTAAACGCGCGCTAAATGCGGTTTAGCTTTTGGAAACTGTATGAAATGTGGTCACCAGCAGCGGGGGAGTAGAGGCATCCCGGCCAGCATGGGTGGGAGGGAGGTAGGTGGATGTTTTCTGGCTACCAAACTCGGTTGGACAGGTGCTGCCACGTGTTTAGTTTGCTGCGCAACTGGTCAGGAGGGGTTCCCAGCTGGAGGAGAGGGCGTGGTGTGGGTATGAAAAAGAGTCTGGGGATACCGCTGAGGTGGCAGCACAGATATGTTAGAAGAGCCTGCTGGCTCTGGCTCTGGATGTAATATATCCCAACTCTTTTCGGTTTCCTAACCTTGTACGTGGGCGGAATGGGTAACAAGGCTTTGGGGAGAGGGATGTCGAGTCGAAGGATATTTTTGGGGGAATGCATTGTTCAGGGAAATGTGGGAAATATATTTAAAATTTGTATGTCAATTAAAATTGTGAAAATTCAACAAAAATAATATATATTGGAAGATAAATAGAATAAAGTGAAAATAAAATAAATATCAGATGTTTTTATACGATTTCTTAACACTATCTTTTTTCTATGAATATTCTTCTGCTTTGAAAACTTCCACTAACAAAAACACGTTGATAGAAATATTTATAAATAAAATATTTTCTTGATGTTGTATATTATATATTAGCCAGCTCTTTTTTTATTAAAAAACAAGTGCAGTAGGTGGTTGTTTTTCTTTTTTTCCATTAAAATACTTTAGAAAACTTCAACACATGTCCTAAAATTCCAACTTGAAAATTTCTAGTGCTCACATTTAATGCAACAAATATAAAAAATATATTAAATTTATAATTTTTTCAAGCCAGAGCATTTTCCTATTCGTTGCTACTTCTGTGACAAAGAGTTTTTCCTTTTTCCTCCCATTTTTTTGTTTTTGTTTTTAGATTGTTATTTTTGTTTTGCGCGTGCGACGCAGCATATGAAAACACGTGTAGGACCAAAAGTATGCCGCCTGCCGTTGGGGAGGGGGCGTGGTTGTAATGGGGAGCCATTGCAAAAGGAGGAACAGGAGTGGGAGTAGCCAGTGGAGGTGGCAGCCACGTCTGCGGCAAACCGTGCAAACAACGGTTTAAGATGATTAAGTGCTTTCGCAGCCGCAGTTGTGTGGGCAGCGTTCTTGGTTCTCAGCTTTCGAGGCTCTCAGGGCTCGTTTTTCGAGGTTTCGGATATGGATTTGGATACGGTGTAGTCCTTGTCCTCCCACCTACCTTGTTGGCCGTGCAAAGTTTCATTTTCTACAAAAATAAAACCGCACAAAAGGTAGAAGCTGCAACAAAAATCTCAAATTTTTCGTTCGCTTGGAAGAAATTTAATTTCCATATGTTTTGGGTCGACAGGGAGTGTGTGTGTGGTGTGTGTATGAGGTGTGTGTGTCATGTGGCAGCTGCTGCTACGGCTACTGCAGATTTCTGCTGATGTGCAGGTTTTAAAGTAACCCAGTCCAGTCCTTGCCACTGCCATCTATCGTTATCCCTTCGCCTCGGTGTGTGTTGCCATTTTTGCTGACTCCTCTCGTTGTCCGCTGATTTGTTTATATTTGCTTTGCATCTTGCGCACAGCTAGGGGAGTGTGTCAAGTGCCGAGAGCTTGTCTGTTAACCCATTTGAGATGTCCTGACAACCCCTCTGCCAGTCACAGCACTCCCTTAGTGTGTGTGTGTGTGTGCGAAAAAGATTAAGTATACGTCAAGCGGTACGCGGCATTGGCTTTTCCAATTAGCCGCCTCGCCTGCAAAATCCACTCGTATTAGCCAGAAGAGTTGCGTATCGCACTGCCACACTTCATTTAATTTGGCAGCTTAAAAGTTTTCACTCAGCTGCCACCTTGAGCTAATTGAGAGCTTCAAACTGGCAACAGCCAAGAGCCAAGAGGCCAACATCCAACTGCCATCGGCAGGGGAAAGTTTTCACCAGCTTGACTTTGGCTAAGTTCAAGCTGGTTAAATCGAATCAATTAGACGGATTCGAGGCGGCTTTAAGCATTGAATTTATACCACTTAACTGGGGGTTAAGGTGAAGTTTTCAAAGCTGAGACAGAGCTTGAGTTATGCCTGGAAATCCTTGCAAATTTGGCAGAAATCAAGGGAGGTCTTTTCATTTGATTTGGAGGTTTTAAGTTTTATAAAATGAGACATGTTTTTTAGAAAAATATTTTAAGAAATGGTGGCCTAATGATTTTCAG
Organism: Drosophila ogumai; assembly: GCA_018904815.1. Taxonomy (NCBI): domain Eukaryota; kingdom Metazoa; phylum Arthropoda; class Insecta; order Diptera; family Drosophilidae; genus Drosophila; species Drosophila ogumai. The sequence goes on along the minus strand of JAEIIJ010017005.1, from coordinate 27,379 downwards.
GCCTTCTTAAGTAATAGTTTTAAATTAAAGCAAGCAGGAAATCCATCCACAACTATAAAAATTGCCAAAAAATTAAACAATATTTTAAAAATTAAACTCTTCTTTGTCTGCTCCTAGTCCTCTTATCTCTAGTCCATAATTTTCTTTTACCATCTAAACCAAAATCCCTCAACCGATTCGAATAGGTACTAGCTTTCCCTGCGACATCTTTAAGCCTCCCCCTGAAAATGTAGTAGTTTTCCAGGGCTGAGCCACTCGCCGAGTGTGTTACAGGTTGAGTTATATGGCTGCAAACTCTCGCAATTGTGGCTGAATTTTTGCATAATTCAGAGGGGGTGCAGGGGGGCTCCTCCTCGATTGACTTGACATGTCAATCAGGCCCTATATTGTCTGGTGAATAGCTCTAGGCACTGGCCACTCGGCACTACGGTGTACTCGGGCATTCGGCACTCGACACTCGACACTCGGCACTCACAGTTCGACAGATGGATTTTTGGTTGGCTGTCAGTTTGACAGGACATTTCATCATCGGGACGAAGCGAGCGAAGTTCTGGGGGTCCGCAGAGAGACTGACAATGAGTGCGTCCATCTATCGGGCCTGGGTTGTTGTGTTTTGTGCGCAGTGTTGCACTTTATGCAAATGCGACTATTAATGCGACTGACCTCTGACACCCCTTAGCTACTTGCCAGCGACCCCTTAGGGCGGAGTGTGTTTGCATATCTGGCGCGCAATTAGCTTAATTTGTGCCAGGACACCCCCCCAGTGCCCATTTCCGATCAAAGTTAATCCTTTTCAATATTACTGAGAGCCGTGGAGTGGCGCCAAAGTGTGTGTACAATGATTTTTCCCGCTGTCCTATCGGCCTGCATGATATTATAAAATTTTCATATTTATTTAGATGCATTTGAATATTTTGCGCATATATATTCGCCCTTTTTCCTATATATTTATATATGTATATTCCTTTTTTTTTTTTTGCTGCCTTCATTCAGCTGTTTTGGGGCCCTTCTAATGGCCATTTCGCTATGCAGTCCGCTTTAATGCAGGCTTTTAGTTTGAATTGCAATTGCAATTGCCCTGGGATAGCTGATTAGCATCGTTTTAATGTTTAATTAAAGCTCTCGTGGCTACTGCCATAATTTGCCACTTTTCGCTTTGCTCCTTTCTATATCTTTTTTTTCGGGGGGCTCCATTTATACAAAATTATTTGTATAAAAACGCCTGGCCTGGCGGTTGGTGCTCTTTCCACTGCCGCATTATGGATTGTTTATGGCGAACGCAGAAAATTTGTAAATAATTTATTTGTGTCCATCGCTAATTGCTGCCAACTTCTTGTTACTGGCCAGCAGCTATTTTTGGCAGCAGCCAGCAGGACATTGGAATTTTTCGGGTTTAATTACAAGGCGCAAATTTTATGCGAATTTATTTAGCCGGGATAAAAATATTTGTAAAACAAACTGCGACGGCCATAAAATAAACACACACATATATGGCCGCAAAAAAAGAATGTGAAAAACATGTATCAGACGAAACAAACACACTGTACGAAAAGGGACAAGGATCGCAGGGATTGGTTAGCTGGACCCACAAAAACCCACACAAAAGCCATCTAAAACCGGAACTCAATTTAGCGACAAAATGCCTAAAATGCAGTTTGAAACTTTGCGGAGAGAGTGCGGGTGGGCAATGCAAAAATCCGACACAGTAATAGAACAGTAGACACTGGGCCATAAGGGACATTGAAGAACATTTATATATTTATTATAATAAATTAAAGAGAATAGTAGAATTCATAGATCATCTCAGAAAAGGCTTTTAAGTGCTAAAAGAAATTTTTTAAATTAAATCAAAGTCTTTTTTAACCAATTACAGAGTTTTATAATGTAATAAAAATATATATTGTTTTATTTATACAAAAATAAACCTTGGAAATGGTTTAGTTCCCTGTTAATTCTATTATTTAGTATTTAATTTGATTATTAAACCTAAAAACTCCTTCCCTCACAACCTTCACCTTGGCTTTGATTCACTTACAACCACTCAAAAGGTTTCAAGTTCCTGTTAATTACATTATTAGTTATTTATTTAGTATTTAATTAAATTATTATACTTTACAGTTGGCCAGCCTTTTAGCCACTCACCTCTGTGGCAGATATTGGGCCTGCATATTTTTGGTCATATCGAAAATTTTGCCAATTTTGCATATGAAAATTGTACGCGGTTAATAGGCGACATGTGTGCAGAATGTCCTCCGAGGACGGGCAAGTGTCCCCACACATGCAAATCTGGACATTTACATGGACATGCCACACACCCACACATATACATATATATTTATTCATATGGCAATAAGTATTTAGGTGCGTTGGGGAAAATTTAATAATATTTCTGCAGTTTGGGAAATTGTTTGATAATTTAATTGCTGTCGTCTCGCGTGTGGCCAGCCGGCAGTTGAATGGCATTAAAGCGAACATGCAAATTGGCAGGCCAGTGCAGCAGCAGCGGAGGGCCCTCGTCCTAATCAGGCGTCAGCTGGAGGATCCTGGAGGTCTAATTAGATCCCACACACAATGGCAATACCACTCGGACCAGTAGAGCCCTCACAGTCGTCGCTGAAGATGTGCTAATAATCATTTTAATGAAACGCTGCAGATGTTGAGCATAAAAATCCAGGAGGTCCTTCGGCCGGACAAGCGGAGCGGAGTCAGTTGGGGATTACCCCCATCTGCGGACTCTTGGGCTCTCCAAGCTGCTTAAGCGCTAAACAAGATGAATCTAATAACGAGCGCGCTTCCATTCTGCGTCGCATCATCCTTCGCTGGGTTTCTGGGCGCCGCTTCCGCATTCGTTCCTCAGCGTTCCCGTGTCCGTCAGCTGGCCTCCGCTCTCCGTATTGACTTGACCTGCCCCAAAAAAAAATGTTCCCCGAGCCGAAGTCCTGTCTCTCTTAAGTCTTGCGCTCTTTTCGGTGGATACTCTTTCCTGGTGGCGTTCCTGGCGAGACCACAATCCACCCTGTGCTGAGGCGATTGCCGAGCGGATGCACTGCAAAATGCCGGCTAAATTCGAGGCTTCCGCGGCTGGAACCCCCTTTTAGCTTATGGCCCCCCTTTTGTGACTCCAGTCTTGTATTGTAATCTATACCCGAGCGGCTTACAACTGGCAAATCTACGGTGGGCTCGCACTTTTGCTGCTTTCTGGCTTGTAAATCGTAATTCTGTTGTCACTTTTAGTGATCTTTGAGCTAGAGGTGGTGGGAAGTGGGAAGAATAGATGGGGATAAGTAAGGTAGAGGAGTTATGAAATCATGGAATAAGGTTAACTTTGATCCGTTTTTAGTTTATAGACTCAAAGTACGAGCATTTATCAGACAGATTTTTTAAAATATACTTCCAACTTTGATAAAGTCTCTATCTACTTACATTCCAGTATTACTAATATCCCTATCTAGTTGCATTCCTTGTGTTATACTGTCCCAATACCATCACTTTCCAATACTAATACAATCCTAATCCTAATTTAATACTTTCCCTATTTATTATTATTACTACATTATTAATATCTATATCTAAGCTTTTCCTTTATTATTTTTTTTTTATATTTATTAAACTTTAACCTTGGATTTTAAAAAGGTTTTTATTATTATTTTGTTCTTTTTTTTAATTTTTATTAACCTTTTATCTAAGTTTCTACTTTTAACATAAATTTTAAATAGTTTTCCAAACAAAAATTCACATAAACATAAATTTTCCCATTCAAATCGTTTACATATTTTGCATATTTACTTTGAATTCCCCTATTCACTACCTCGTTTATTAATATTCCTATTTACACACCACTTTCTTCTTAACTCGATTTTCCAGAATTACTTTAGAGTCTTTATCTTCGGGTTTTCCATTTTCCTGATACTTGGTATTACCCAAAAAGTGGCCACAAAGTGCAGATGAACAAAAAAAAAAGCAACGAAATGGGGAAAACTTCGTTGGCGCCGCTAGACATTGTTCGTTTTTGCTCGGTTCTCGGTTCGGTGGCTCTCGGCTTTGCGGTTCGGCTTCGGCTCCCTGGCTCTCGGCTGCTAAGGGAATTTTCCTTTGTGCGAAGCGAAGCGCGAGACAGACAGTCGACGGCGCTGCTGGCGTCTCTGCTGCCGTGGGCAGTGCTGCCGCCGACTTGTTGCGACGCCAGACGTCAAGTGCGCATCTAACGGCATCGCGGAAAGAGAGAGGGCAAGAACGAAAGAGAGAGGGCGAGCGAGCGAGCAAGAGGCTGGCCTGGCGCCTCGTGCAAAAGTTTACTATGCCAATGCACTCGTTGTCTGGCCCGACCAGCCAGCCAGCCCACCCACTCTCCCATCCCCCCGCCCCGTTGCACTGCAGTAAGCGCGCCGGCAGAGCAGTTAGTCTCTCTGTCGCACCGCTGTCGCGGCCAGCGTCGACGCCGGCTTTTGGAGTTGCAGCAGAGCGCTCACAGCAGTTCTCGTTGGGCCAGTCCCCAAGAAGTTGGCATTCAGTCGCCACGAAACGTCCGCCAGCTAAGGTTGCACGGCTCCAGCCAGCGGCGGCGAACCCAGTGGCCAAGAACAGACTCCGACTCAGAACACCCAAATATACTCCTCGAGTCCACATGGAGTTCCCCGAAAAAGTGCAGCAGGCAGGCCAGTCGAGCCTAGACTCTCCAGCGAAACAGTCGCAGGTGTCTCGCCAAAAAAACACACAAATTCCACAAAACGCAATAAACCAGGAAAAACTTAACAAAAAAAAAGCAAATCAAAACAGTAACAAAAACCAAGTGTTCAGCCAGCGGAATCTGAAACCGATATAAAAAAAATAAACCCGTACATTTGCTGTGTCTGTGTGTTCCTGAATAATTCAGAATAACTCGCGTGTAACTCGACACTCCCTCCAGCAAGCCTTCTCATATCAATATCAATTCCCATTAAATGCGTCGCGCCAAACTTCCAGTAATCCAGTAACTCAGTTAACAAAAATATACAGAAGTCAAGTCGGGGAATGGAATGGAAACCCCTTAATGACAGCCGGAAAATAACAGGTGAGTGTGATGGGGGGAGCATTCATTAAGGGACATCTATTACAATCCAGTGACAAGTGGCGAGGCGCTCGTAAATATGATAAGGCAGGCGGAACTTGCGGAAGTGATTATGGTCCAGGGAGAGTTATCAAGTATACGCAGGGTGTGACAGCCAGAAGGAGGCACATTTTTGGGGTTTAAAGAGGAAACTTGGGCAATATTTCTAAGAGCAAACTAAGCGTTATCAAGTTTTTTGTTATTTAAAAAAAAGAAGGAAACTAAAAGACCTTTTAAGCATTTATAAATGTGTATTTTAGCAAGTATCTTGACCATATCAAGTATACGCCCGGTAAGCCCAAGGGAATCTGATTTCTTTTTATTGAATTTTTGAATTTTACAATTGGGATACCCAAGCTGTTTCTAAGAGAAACTACAATCTTCCAAAAATATAGAGTTTAGTAATGATATTTATTTTCCTATATTTTAAAAAGCTCAAAAATTTCTTTATACTCTCACCCATATTAGGCGTAAAAAATTAAACTAATAATCCGATGAAATCAATTTTTTGCCCTAAAGTAAGACATACAAAAACCTTCCGAACAAAGTAATAGCCCTCAAATCTGTAACAAGTTGGGGAAGCATTAAAATGTAAAATAAATGTCCAATGATTGAAAATGGGAAGGTCTATCAAGGCAAACATTCCTCGGATAAATAAGCCCCAAGGACAGACAATAAAAGAGTGCTCAAATAACAGTTCAAGAGCAATATAAATGTGGCTACCTTCCGGCTGAGACCGTTCGGCAAAACCCTTTCTCGATTATCCTTCGGCGCTGTTACTTTCTCAATGCAATAAACGAGTCATCAATCTAACCGAAGCGATTCATCAGCACATTCGCCACGCTTTTCCGCTTTTCCTTTTGGCCATGCAAATTCCTACCATGCCCACCAAGCCCATTCCCATTCCCATTCCCTTTCGCGTTCCCATTCCCGGTCCCATTCCCCCGAAAATGGGTTGATGGTCAATAACACTGCCAATCCGCGTTCTGCCTAATCATGCATCTCAGCCGCTTTGAGCCCGCTTTTTGGGTCTTGTTTACGGCTCACGATAAATGATGTTAAATAGTCCGTGGCCCGAAATGAATTTGCAGTATTTTTTGTTTTCTTCTTTTTGCGAAGGCCGCAAAACTAATTTCGCCCCGTTCACACGTGAATGGCTAGAGCTATCTTATCTCTCCCTTCCTCTCCGTCTCCGGCTGAACTTCCTTATCAGTCGGTCGAAAAAGTGACAATTTAATTTGGCGGCCGCAGCAAATTAGCTCTAATTATTACGCGGGGGGAAGACAGCGGGCCGGAGTCCCGGGTTCTCTCCAGATAACACGGGATTGGGGGCGTTAACTTCAACTTCTGAGGCTCTAAGCCGCTACAGCTTCTCGCTCGGCTCTTTGCCCACGGGCGGTTCTCACATTTGTTATGGCCCAAAAGCGGACGAACACGGCAAAAAAAAAAAAATAAAAAAAAACAAAAAATAATAAAAATAAAAAAAATCATAATAAAGAAAAGTGGCCGCAAAGAGTGCTTAAAGAATGGATTTGCTGGCAGCGGCAAGGAGACCGGGCAGCGGGGTGGACAGGTGGAACTAGCCCAAAAGAAAAGAATTTCTACTTATAACGAGTTTTTATTACAAACGCGCGAAAGCAGCCGAAAATGTATTAAAAAAAGACGAAGGAAAATAAGTTTAAAAGGGGGGAAAAGAGCTAAGGGAAAAATAAAACACGAGATGGTCAGCCAACTCTGGCAAAACCGAAGTTTTTATGCCCTGAAAAATTAAAAAGTTGGTTTATTATTACAACTTTGTTCAGTTTTTTAATTGTTATTACTACATTTTGTGGTTGAAAATTATTTTCCTTTCAAAAGGAAATTTGTTCAGTAAAGAAAATATTTAATTGTTTTAAATATTTTTAGGACAACATGCCTTCTTGGGTGCCTCAAAATTCATTTATAATCTGCACCCTCACACCGCCTTTTCTGACAATAAACTCTGTACAAAAATCAGAATCTTTGTAATAACAAATATATACCAAAATCTCTCTGATTTTTCAACTTCTTTAGAATCGTCTGATAAAGAATAAGCGTATTAATCATAAAGCCCCTTGAAAGAGTATGACAAAAAGACACAAAAATAGAAAAAAGAGTAGTGGAAAAAGGTAGTAAAAATGGGCAAAGCGAGCGAGGCTAACTGAATTCCTTGAGAGCGGGGGGCGGGGAAAGAGCGCAAAAGGGGGCTATGGGCGATGGGCGGTGGGCGGAAGGGTTGCACATAAAAAGTAACAGCATTTTTGCTGCTAGACGATGACAGAGAGAGGGGCAGAGCGCTAGCGAGAGAGGGCGACAGATGAAGACCAAGACTGCGAAGGCATGAAGCAACATTATTCAAAAGAAAGCCAAGTTAAGGCATGCCGAGCGCACACACTCGCACACACACACACGCACATGTAGCGAAAAATAAAGAGACAGATACATGGCAGCATAATGCAGCAGCAGCAGCAGAGCGGCGACGGCGTGAGAGAAAGGGGGAGATCGCTCGGCGGCTGCGACGCTGGCCTAGGCAGAGCCGCCAGCAGCGACGCCGGGCCAACAACAATCGCATTGCCGACATTCTTTCATTCGTACAACGACCTCGACTTTGATTTGCAGTTTTTGGCCACCAAAGAGTATCGCTTCGGGCCGAAAGAGAGCTACGCCCGAAGAGCGCCAGCCGAGGCCCCCACAACGGCCTCTAGACGACCTACACGCCTGAGCAATGGCGACGACGGCAGCGATGGCGAAGAGAAAGCTCTCTCCGCTGCCGGAACTTCGGATTCCAGACTTCGGCTCTCTTCGGCTCCGCCGCCGTTTCGGCAGTAGCTTTGCTCGCTCGCTGGCCGGCCAACTCCATTCATTCGTGCTGCGCGTCTCGTCTCTGCCGGTTGCTTGGCTTTCTCCCTCCTCGCCCTACTGCTCTCCGTTCTCAGTGCTCTGGCACCTCTCTCTGTGGACACACCAACACAAGTAGCTACACTTACTCTTACTATTCAGTGCAAATGTTAAACAAAGACAAAGCAGTAACACAACGCGAAAAAATAAGTGCAAAAATCTGACAAAAATCAGCAAAAATAATACAGTGAACAATCAGCCGAAAATCAGTCTGAGGCAAGCCAATGCGTCATTGCCGCAGTAGCTCAATCGTTCAATCTGGCAACAAGAGCTATCGCCAGACAGTCGAAATTGCAAATCGCATTCGCATTCGCACAATTGCAATTACAAAGTGCGAGTGCCAGACATCACACCCAGCCAGCCACCCATACATGGCCAGAAAAGGCATTATAGAATCCAGATTCAGCTTCAGATCCGAGAGATCAAAACTAAAGCCGAGGATGTGGAAATTCAAGCCGAAACTGTGAGGTTTCTGAAACAAGTTCTAGAAATAAATGGAAAACTTGAGGGAACACCTAACTCATCTTGGTTTAAGATAATGTGTTAAATATTTAAAAAGTTTGAAGTTTAACGAGTTTATAAATTAATTTATCTTAGAATTTGAATGGAAGCAAAGAGGCTAATATCTTAAAAAGTAAATAAGAAATCATAGTTCTTGAAACATTTTAAAATTCCCTTGATTTGGAATTTTTGCATAGAGAGCAACGTTAAATAAATCTTTTTATGATTTGTAGATAATTGCAGTTCTTGAACTTTGATCACAAGCTCTTCACAAAATAAAAGGTGTTAAATAATAAGTACTATAAGCTTATTGCTTATCTATAACAATCACACTTCAGACTTAATCTGGTGATTTAATAATGTTTATAAAATATACATAACGTTGCTATAAAAACTGTGACACTTGATAGTATATTATGAGGCTTATAACCTTAGTTAATTTAGAGTTAATCGTATCGTATCATATTAATGATGCTATAAGGTTAAAGGTGTAATGGCAATTGTTTATAGGTTACTTTGGCATTAAAATAGTAAAAACCTTCAACTGAACTGCAATCAGTTTTAAAATCTCCGCCTCTTAGCAAGCAATTTTCCCTCAGTGTAGATTGGCAGACAGAAGGCAGACTGCAACTAGCGGTGGCATGGGACTGCGCAGCGGTGCCAGTGCCAAGGGGGGTGGCCTTATCAGCAGCACACCCAAAGTCAGACTCAGGCTCAGATTCAGACTCAAAAAATCAGACTGCGGCTGAAATTGAGACGCCGCTGCCGGCGTTGTCTGGAACAATGTGCCAGTATGAGTATTTCCCATATGCATACACAGACACACTCACACACCCCATGCACACACACCCATACCCATATGGCCAACCGGATGTTGCAGCCATCTTTGTCATCTTTTTCAATCTCAGCCTTGGCTAAGGTCGCTCCTGAGAGACACACTAAGAGAGCGAGAGGGAGAGAGCAAGTCAGCGGCGGAGAACGAGACGAAACAGGGGGCAAGCACCGTAGTTGCCGTGAAGTCGTGAATTTATAACAAAATGCTAGACTCGGCGACTCTGACCGACTGGTTTGGCGTGTTGGCCCGGCTAAAATGGATTTTTTATGGCTACAACAAAACAAGCACGGCAAAAGCAGCAGCAGCGGCACAAAAAAGCAACAACTGAATCAAAAGCATAAAAATGCCGCAACCAAAAAGCCAGCAAACCCGCAGAAACAAATTCTGAATGGGGCCTCCATCTGAAAATTCGAAAATTGAATGAGCGAGCGAGATGAAAAGAGAGGGAGAGGTAGAGCCAGAAGCGGGTAAGCTAATGCAAATATCTTAAATATATATATTTATGCATTACCAATTTGAATTGATTGGTTTTGTCAGTAGAAATGATCAAAATTGATTGATTTCCAGCGAAATTAGCATTGAGAATATCTTTGTTTACAAGAGTGAATTAGGCTTCCGATTTTGTTAGGTTAATATAATATATGGGTATAATTTGGCAATTTTTTAAACTAAATATCTGGGTTAATTTCTTTATTTTCAATTATTTTAAAGTCCCTCAAAAGGGTTAACTAAAGAGTAAAGACTTTTACAATTATTAAAATATATTTATTTCTATACGAAATAGTTTCTTCTAAAAGTTATTTCTGCACAGAATAAAAATTAAATACAATTAAATTAAGTCCTGCGCAATGAAAATCATTTAAATCACACGCAATTGTTTTAAATTGCTAAAAAAAATATATAAACGTTTATGGTTAAATCCCCAATGGTAATTGTTTTAAAAATAGAAATTCCAAAACTTATATAACTCAATCCCATAAAATCACACCATTAACGCTATCAAAGATCTAGAGATTAGAGCCCAAACTTGGCAGCCAATTTCCCCCCGTATCTGGGCTTAAGTTATTACACCTGCCACCTTTTTCGATTGCATGTTCTGCCAGAGCCAGAGTTGGCTAGAAACTATTGCCAGCAGAGGGGGTGGGCGTGGCGCACACAACTGACACGCCTCCGCGCCAAGCGTGCTAATGAAACATTTAATTAAAGCATTAAACATCAGAAGCGTCAACAGGGGATAGCATAATGAAAGCGTATGGCATTACCATTCAGGGAGTACATAGGAGAGATAGTAACGGAGATAGTAAAAGACTCACCTGGGCGGTTGGGCTAAGCCCGTTTCAGCTGATCGGCCAAATAACACAAAGGGAAAATGAAAAGAGCCGCCTTATCCCAACTTCCAGCTAGGTACCCATCGCTAATGCCGTCGACAATTGCCGTAAAAGTTTATCGCCCGCATTAAAAAACCATGGATTAAAATTCTACTTCAAATAAAAGTCGAGCATATGAGAAAGGGAGAGATGTATAGAGGGGGAGAAAGAGAGATATAAAGTGAGAGGGGGGGAATGAAAAAAATGGCCTTTCCCATTTCACCGCCGCGCTTTGCCTTTTTCTTTTCGCTCGTTCTTTTCTTTCTTATTCGAATTCTTCTCGTTTTGTGCCCACAGTTTCCTTATTTTTTGGGCATTTTTTTTTTGTTCATTCTTTCTATTTTTTTTTTATTTTTTTGTAATAAAGATAAGAGCCTGTACTTATGCTACCTGCATTGCCTATTGCCAGTTTCAGACTGCTACTCCTGCCTCCTCCCGTTGCAGCTCGCCGGCAAAAGTGTTTGGCTAACAAATGTTGTCCACTAATTGCAGGCGAAAAACATTTTCTCGGCTAACGAATTAAGCGATGTAAATTTTTCCGGCGAGGGGTTGGTTTAGATTACAAGCTGCGGCGGGTCTGAGGGCGGCGCCGTGACACGACGATGGGGCAAAAAGTCAGACAGACATGCAGACAATTTCATATAAAATGCATGAGCATGAAACCAATTCAATAGCCAAAAAATACTACCACACACACACGGGGGCTCAGACTCTGCCTGAGAGGGAGAGGGAGGGAGTGGGGAAATGAGGGCAATATGGGCGCTGGGGCGGTGCTTCATGTTAACTGCCTGTCGAGCAAACTGCCATCGCACCGAACTCATAGTTGTCCTAGTTGTAGTAGTTGTACTTTGCCCAAAAAAAAAAAAAACAAGTAAAAGACGAGCCGGAAAAGCCGGGGCGGCCATTTGGGGGCGGGGTAGGTGAAAGCAAATTACACGGAGCCAGGGCCAGAGAGCGATGCTAACTTATAGATACAAGATACCGACGATGAAACGAATTTGAAACAGACGAAAATTTGCACAAAAAAAAAAGAAAAATTAAGGGAAAAATGCCAGCACAGGAGGAGGGTAGTAGGGTAAGGCTAAGGCTAAGGGCAGGGGGGTTGGAAGACAGAGGATGGCAGTCGGAATCAAATAGGAGCGACAAAGTTTTCAAATTAATTTATTGATACTGCGATAAAAGAGGCAACGACGAGAACAAGAGCCAGAGATAGAGAGAGAGCCAGAGTCAGAGCCAGAGCAAAGTGTGGGAGATAAACGTTTTATGGCATGGCCATCAGCAATGATGATGGGGGAGAGAGAGAAGGAGCTGGTGGTCACCCAGGGAAGAGGAGCTGCCGAAAGGCGGGGACCCGGTTTAATCAAATGTATTGAAAATGTTTCGATTCCGGCAAAGTTTTTTAGAGTCACCAATGAAAAGACCAAAGAACATCAAATGATTTTTGATAGCAGGACCCCGAGGAAGTTGGTGGAAAAAGGAGAGGGAAAGGAATTTTGGGGTGCTAAAAGAATTCCAGTGGGGGTTGTCAGTTTTCTGCCCTCTTGGGGGTAACATTACTTAAGGAAAATGAGGGGAAAATCGCTTTAATCAACTTGAATATCTTCAGATATATAAAATCGGAAACAATTCATTATTTTTCTCTCTAAATAATGTTACTTGGAGAAAATGAGGGAAATCCCTTAAATCTACTGAGAAAATAGTAAAGGGTCTTAAGTTTAAATATACCTAAAATAAGAAATAATCCAGAACATATATTCTAGGGAACTTATTAAATTAGAGCTTAAGATAGCTAACATTACTCATACGCAGCGTGGCTTCCTAAGAGTAAAAGCTAATGTCTCTCATTAAAAGATAATATCCCCCATTAAAAACACAGTATGTGCTAGCAACACTTGAAATAAAATACAAAAAAAAAAACTCTATTTAGTTTAGAGATTTATTTAAGAACAACAGATAAAACGTACAATGTTAAGGGTCAGTTTGTGACACTCTCAAAATGACATTACTCATACGCAACGTGGGCACTCAGGAGAAAAAGGAAAATTCCCCTCATTAAAAGCAGAGTTTTCTGAAGCACACACAAAAATGAACGAAAAAAGAAATAAAATAAAAACAAAATCAGAAACAAAGAGCAACGAGAAAGCTAAAGGAAAAAAAGAAAAGAAATCAACATGCGCCGCACCTTCATCCGATTCCAGAGGACAGAAATATGTACATAAAGATGAGCCGCGCACACGTTTATTTATAAGGCGACGGCGGCGGCGGCGGTGGAATATGCACATACAAAGCGTCTTGAGCAACGACATCACCACCCCTGAATAACATTTCCCCTGAACAGCAGCCTTCCTGAATAACATCCCTCCCCCCTTCAAATGATACTTGTTCAATAACCGATAACATTTTGCTTCTGCTGACTTTGACTTTGCACATCTCAGCTTCTCGCTTTACTTTTTTTTGTAGTCGTGTTTCTATGGTGTTGTGTTTTATATTTGGTTCGTAGTTTTTTGCTGATACCGAAGCTTTAAACGCAAAAAATGCAAATTTTATTTCGCTCTGCTCGTCTCTTTTATAGTATATATTTATTCCTCCAATAGCCTATCTCATCCCGGCTTTAGTTGTGCATTTGAAATTGTTTTGTTTTGGCTTCTGTTTGTATTTCTCTTTCTATTTGTTTTAAAACGCTGCCGCTTACCCGATTTATTTATTGTGCCATTCATGTTTCTCTGTATCTTTATGTGTGTGTATGTATTTGTAATGGCTGCGATATTTATGGCCGGCAAGTCCTTCGTCCTAGTCGAGCCTCGACTCGCCTCGCCTCGCCTCGACTTGGAGCAACTGCTGCAATTTATGGCAGCGGAGTAGGAATCGAATTCGGATCCCAGGGCCAATAAAATATTGAAATATATATAACAATTTGCATGATTTTTGGTTCAAGTTCGTAGCTCTCGAACTGAATAAATATCCAATTCGAATTGTTTTCGTGCTGCACAAATATATTTCCTTGGCCATTCGATTGCAATTTGTAGCATGTAGTTTGTCCAGAGACTTGATTGCAGTTGTGTGAAATAGCCTTAATTGACATCGGTGGCCAGGGAGTGGTGCGGTCCTTTTCGGGGAATTGCGATTCCATTACCAAGTCCGGGCACAACTCTGGTCCAGTTTATGGCCTCGCCACAGAGTCTGGATGCTGCGTCCGAGTCTGAATTTAAATCCCAAAAACCAAAATGAGGCCGAAAACGGGCCATAGAGACGCTGCTAAACAAAGAGTTTGAAATGTTTAGCCTGAATAATTGGTTGCTATTTCCATTCGCATTACGTCAACATACGCGTACTAGCACGCAGATGTTCCGCTTTTAGCGGCGGCCGTATGTATGTTGGTAGAGATAGACCCACATGTTTGGCGTTTTCGCGAATCGGCCCGATACATAAAACTTGCCATAAACAAACAAAGATTTTCGCAACCAGAAATGGAGAGAGAGAGCGAGAGCGAGTCGAACGGTGGAGAACCGATTTGTTGGAGAATCTAACCGAAATATAAACAGAGATCGGAGCGGAACTGCAAATAAGTCGGAGAGATAAAGGCGCCGCAATGCCAGCAACATTAGCTTTAAAGTCAACAAATGGCACAGCTGCTAAATCATGGCAACATGGCAAAAACATCGGAAATAAGTTGGCTAAGTTCTAAGGAAGAAAATGTGTAAGGAAATCTACATGAAACCAGCAACTTGAGCTTGAAGATCAACCAGTTGCGGGTTGTTGACTTGGAGCATTTTCTTTCTAGGTTTTAATTCCTTAAAAATAACAAAATATGAAAAAAAATAAACAGCATTCACAAGTCAATAGGAGCTGCTTATCTAAGATCAATTTATAATAATTTCCTGAAGCAGCAACTGCCAGGACCAACAGAAAACCCATTAAAAATTAATCTAAAACAATTCAAAATATGCATTACTCATAAGTTAACTGAAAAATCGAAGCAACAACCTGCTATATTGGTTTCTCCTCAATAGCTATCAATTCAACATACAAGCAGCAAACTGCAACAATAAATGCCCCAAAGCAACCTGCAATATCAATACAAGACTCCCCGTAACAACTACAACTATTCAAGCAACCATCAATTGCCAGGAGCAACTAGAAACAATCGAGGAGCAACAGCATCAGCAGCAACAATTGAGTATCAACAGCAGCAGCAACAATCAAATGGCAATCTAGCAACAGCAACACAACAACCTGCAACATCAAAGCTGTGTAACAGCAACAAGCAACAAAGGAGCAGCAAAACAGCCATCTGACATCAGGCACACCAATCAACTCTGTCATCGTGGGCGGTGCTTTAATATGCAGCGGGTTGTCAAAAAGATTATGGCACATAACGACAACACCTGTCGCTGGCTGATGTTGTGTTGCTGGTGTTGTTGGGCCTGATAACAGACGGTGATGGAGATTATGGCGCTCAACAATCTGTTGCTGTTGCTGATGCTGCCAGCCTGCTGCCTGCTGCCTGCTGCCTTTGACTGTCTCGCATTTAATGTGCTCACATAAATTTTGGGGCAAATCAAAAACGCGTTTTATGGCTTGCCATCGTCAATGTTGCTGCCGCTGCTGCTGCCTGTGTCCGGACTTTGTCCGAGAGCTAACAAAATTTATTGCATTTTACAAGCATATTACAAACGCTCCGCGCTCACGTACCGCCCCTGGCCCCTGGCCCCGTACCCTCTCTTATTTTCCGCAGTTTTGTGTTGGCTCTTCAATTCCCAGCAGCCACATAAAAGCGCGTCATGTCCGAATGTCCGTCCGTCTCTGGCTCCTCGTGGCTGCCAAATTGATGTAGACTCTGCGGCGCCAGGAGAAGCAGAACCAGCAGCAGCAGCACCAGCAGCAGCAGCACCAGCAGCGGCAGCATAAGGATGAGGAGCTTGGAGCCGGGAGCAGTCAAGATTGATGGCCCGTTGAATTGCTCGCTCTGCGGCTATTCCCTCGACTTCCTCCTGCTCCTGGCCACTGGTCCTTCCTTCGGCTTCTGTCTCACCATATGAATTACTCATTGCTCATTTTTGCTGCAATTTATTGTCATTGTTGGTGGTGTTGCTGCTGCTGCTGCTGCTGCTGCTGCAGTTCTGATGCCTCGCTATCGCAATTGCAATTTTTCTTCTGCATTCTTTATGCAAGATGTTTTTCTCGCTAGATTTTTCATGTCGTCGCGGGTCTCTTTGCGAACGTGGCCTGGCATATTTCGTCGATATTTACTTAAAAGCCCACCCGAGGACGATGGGCCCTCTCTGGGCTGAGTTATAGCGGCGTCAGCTTCGGCAGCAGGTCCTTGAAGGACACGTTGTTGGATAAGGAGGCGAGGCGATCATTGAAGAACATGGCGCGGCAATTACAACTAATGCGGCAACTGCGTGTTCACGCTGCCGCTGACATCATTAGGCTCACAAACACTGGGGAAAAAATACACTAGGGAAAAAATCAAAGGACTCTGAGGAGTACTAAAACCATGCAAAGGGATGTTTATTGTAAGTGGAACATGTGAATGTGACGCCTTGGTCATGTTTTTGGATTGAAATAAATTATATTTATGAAAGTTTCTAAAGGTTTTCAAGGTAGGATCTGCATGAGAGCATATTTATGCTGTAAAAAGTTTCCGTATTTTTCATTCTTGATTAATCCCAACTTCATTGCAATTTTTGTAACTAACAAGCCATAATTATGTATCAACAGTGCGTTTCAAGCTATAAATTTAGCAAAAATATAGCTGTAATTAAAATATTTAATTTTAAACGATTAATTATTACTTATTCCTTATTATCCTTATTTTTCCAAGGCTATTTTTCTGTGTACTCTTTCACATACTTGCAGGCTGGCACATCGTTTGACTTTGGCCACTTCCGCCTAGTCCACAGGCTTAATTTCCTGCTCTCGCCTCTCGCACAACATGGCGTATGTGTAATCAAGTGAATGGTGCCACATGCCACACACACACACACACACACACACACACACACGTGTGCAGTGGCACACACGCACTAATACAAGTGGAGCCCACTTCCTTTTGCCCGCTTTCAGGCTTTGCTTAATCACTGAAACTGCCATTTTTCATCAAAGTAATTACGAGACTTCGCTTTCTTTCTTTCACTTTTTTTCCTGTGTCCTTTCTAGCCGCTTTCTAACCCTCTTTCCACCACACACACGCATGCCTTCCCAACTGTTTAAACACTTTGCCTGTCGTCCCAGTTTTGTGTCCATTTTTATGTGGCGTCAAATTAAATCATTTGATATGCATTAAAATTTTATGCGCCATTTTATTTTGTTAGCCTAGCCGTGTGTATCCCTTTTCGTCCTGCAAAAACACTTTGTGTATTTTTTGTTTGTGTTCTGTTTTTACCTTTCACGCTTTTTGAGTATCCATTTCCATTACTCGACATTATTTTTATTTTGTGCAAATATTTCGTTTTGTCGGCATGTTGCCTACTTTCGAGCGTTTGGCAAATGAATTTTTCATGGCCCACACATTTCGTTAACTGACAAAAGGGGCCAAGTCACAGAATTTATGAAGCCTGCAAAAATTAATATTGCAAATACCTTTCAAAAGGATTGGGATAACCCCGATCCTGCTCCTCCAGCCTCTTCTGGCTTATGCAGATTTATAAAATTTGTTGCTGTTGCCATCGTTTGTCTTGAACTTTTTTGATTTCGTTTTGTTTGCCGAGGGAATGGAAGTTGATCCCGAAATCGGGTGGGGTGTGGGTAAGAGGTACATCCTTTTTACGCCCGCTGTGCAAAAATATTAACGAGCCAAAGTTCCGTTTGGCAAACATGAAAGGCCAGAGAGGAGCGGGGCTCCAACTAGAAGATGAAGCTGATTGCCAAAAACAAAGGGGTGGCGCCCAAGAATCCTTGGCAAAAACTGGGCCACCTCACCGAGCACAAGGTAAGAGAGAGAGAGAGAGGCTTGGGCACCCCCCTTAAATTTTTGGCAATGAGTGGCAGCAACCCCTTTGGCTGCCTCCTGGCCATGTTTTGTTTTCTGCCAATTGGCGTGGCCTGCTCCTGCCTCAGCTTCAACTGCTGCTGGTGTTTTTCCACCTCTTGTTTTTCCGGGCCGGCTGCCAACAGGCCATGAATTTCCCAGCGAACAAGAGCACACACAAACACACACACACACACATACTGGGATGAGTGTCCTGCCAGAACATGCCTGCTGTTGTATGTGTGCTTTCTTGGCCAGGTTGTCATAATTTTTTCAAGTGACCCACACTGCATGTGGTCATGTTTGTTATCACAAACACTCCGCACACTCGCTATGTGATTTATGAAAACTGCAGCGAAATTTGTTTTGCCGTGGAAATGTGCCTAGAACATTCATATGGCCACTGATCCTTTTCAAAAGGCTCAATGAAAGAACGGAGCCTTTCTTGAAGGCGCCGCAGGTGACACCATAGAAAAGGAAAATAAACACGGTAGTCCAGGAGGGTTCACTTTGCCTGAGTTCAAAGTTCAACACTTGGCCCTGGGGTTAAAGGATAAAACCTAATTAATAAGGAACTGGGGAGGGGAAAGGTTTTCCTATTTTATATAAAATTAAATTGAATTTAAGAATATTTTTTGTACAATTTAAAAGAAATATTTGAGTTGAAGTTTTAATTGGCATTTAGTTTATATCTCTTTTCTGCTTTACTTAATCTAATTTTCAATTATATTTTCTTGGTCTTAAAACTCTTTTACCGAAACAAACATAAATTTATGAATTATTTCCCCGTATTGCCATCACAAAACCCCCGTAACTCAATTAACAAACCCACTGAACTCTGCCTCTGGCTATTGCCCAAAAATGGCCTGCATTGTCAGCTTTTTAAACATAAATGGGCAAATGTTTTCAAGTTGATTTCGAGTCAATAAAGTGTAAATAAAACTGCATTCCCGCAGCTGTCAGTCGCCGGCAGCATCGCTTCCCCTCTATGATTTTGTGTGAAAAAAAGGAGCAGCAGCAGCAGCAGCAGCAGCAACAATGGCCATGTGGCAAAAAGGGAAGAACAACACCCACACAATTGTGTGTTTGTTCGCTGTCTTGTCTGTTGCTCCGGCTGCAATCCAGCCTGGACTTTTGGGGGTGTCCTGGCCTGGCCTGGCCCGTCGTCGACAGACAATGAGATGTGTTCCCACCTCCCTGTAAATGTGTTGTAGTTGCAGTTCTTAGTTTATTCTTTCCATTCCATGTTGAGCATGCGGTTTTGCAACGCCGCCACTCCCGTTGTGCATTTGCAAGTTTTTAGTTCTTGTCTGCCTGCCCCTCGTCCGTTTTTATAGACTCCTTCACTCCTTCACTCCTGTACTCCTGCACTTGTCGCAGCCCATTGTCTTGGCCACAGGACACAGACTGCAGTCAGCAGCTAGCTAGCTGGTGGAGAGAGACTCACACTCCAGGTGGCCTGGCAGGTGCTTTTCGGGGTTTAGGTTCTCTGACAATACTCAAAAGAAAATATTGCACACTTCTTACCCCCGCTGGAAAAACTTTTTGTGCGTTTTCATTTTAAGCATATTATGAAACTTAAATGCGACGTAATTTGTTCTTGGTTGTCTTGGTTTTTTGGAGGGGAGCTTAGCCCGGCGCCCGCTTTAAGGATATGACAGTTTACAGTTCGCTCCTGAGTGCGGTTGACAGGTGTCTCTGTGGGTGTTTCCCCAGTACCTATATAGTTTGGTTTTATATGGTTTAGTTTGGTTTGGGAGTATGTGTGTGTGTGTGTGTGTTTTTTTGGGCGGAAACGGTTTTGCCGTGGCCATGTCATTGTCCCGTTTTTAGCGCCGTCACATTTTGTCACCTTTGTGCTGCGGCTTTGCCATCTTCCTACTCCTTGTCGCTTTTTGTTAGCACTGATTATATCGCCATTATTAGAGGATGAAGCCAACCCCTTTAGATCCACCTCCTCTATCCCCTGAATCGCACTCGCACTCGCACTCTCATTTGCTTGACGTATATGACGTTGTATGCTTGGTGACAGCTCGCCTGCGGCTGCTTATCCCGCCCCCTCATCAAACTACCCTTGGGTTGCCATCCTCCTACATTAGAGGTGTTGAGGGTACACTAAAACAAAAGGGTGGCTATAAAATAGGACTTAAATTCGAAACAAATACAACTGAGAAGTCATTAAATTTATAGGTTTTGGCAGCAAGAAAGCTTTACCAATTTTAAAAGATATTTTAGGTGTGCATTTGCTTCTGAAATTATTCCTAAAAATATTTTGTAAATTTGTCTGATATTACTATGAATTTCTCCCAGTGTTATTGTCACTTTAAGGATAAGGTAAGCCAAAAAAAAGCAATGGAATATGACTAAAATTCTAAGTAATTAAAATAATGAGAAGCAAGGACCTATTTCGCATCTTAAAAAATATTTTAGCTCTTTATTTGCTTCTTAAATTATTCCTAAAATTCCTCTATAACATTTTCTGATATCACTAAAAATTTCTGCCAGTGTTATTGTCACTTTCCACACCCAATCTCTGCTGCTCAGTTCGCTATAATTGTTTGCGGTTGGCAGTTATTAATGCGGAGGCGGACCAGGGAGGCAAAGTGACAAGGATTGTGGCGAGTGAAGCTGCCAGGCAGGATGAACATCGACTTCCTGGACTCCACCACCCCACCTATACCTCCTCTATACCCCACCTCCTTAATGAGGTCATTGCTTGACAATCGCATTTGCCATGCAACATTTGCTGCTGCTGCTGCAGCTGCCTCTCCTCTTTTGCTGCAATGTTGCTGCTGCACTTGTGATTTGTTGCATTCCCAATGCTGCTGCAGCAGCAGTCGCATCGCATCGCGTCGCATCTTCAGCGGCGTCCTTCGGCATCGCTGCTTTCATTTCCGCTTCCTATTCGCCAGCACTCTTTATTTCCCTATTCCTGTTGTTGTATTGCCCCGCCACGCCCCCTTTTTTTTTGCCTGCTGTCATTAGGCACCCTGCCCGCCCATTGTCGCCGCCCCTGGTGGCCACATTTCATTTGATTTTAGTTCATTTTAACTGTCTTTTGTCTCGTGTTTTACGCTGCTTCGGCATCTTTTCGCCGGCACTGCCTTGCTTTCATTAATTTCACCAGAGAAAAGCCCCCCCCCCCTCTATCTCTCTCTCGCGCCCAGCTCAACTTCCCCTTCCTCGACATAATTTATGCGACAAGGCGTGCAGGAGATAAATTTCTGTCGTTTGCCATTTTTCGCTTGCGTTTGTATTTGGTCTAAATAAATTAAAGCATCCTCCATGGAGTCCAAAAAAGGGAGCATACCGAACGAAAATTTTGTAACTATGGAGAATAGTTCTTCTCGGTGGTTAACGGAGGGGAACTGGGTGTTGGGGGTGGGTTGGGCGAGCCTGTTGATTAATGCCATCTCTTAATTGCATTGAGGGGAAGACACAACAATGCATTCATTGCAACAAAAAAAGAGGATTCGCTGAATGTCAACTTTTGCAGGCGACCCACGCGGCGTATGCGTAATGTGCGGAAAGCAAGCCTATAAATAAATTGCAAGGGAAATGTTGGTGAATTTAAATGAATTTAATTGTAAGTGTAGGATATTTTTAAGAGCGAAGTTTTCCTTGATAAATTATATAAAGTTGTGTTTAAATTAATTTTAGAAATATTTTTAGTTAAACTAACAAATTATTATATTTGAAACTGCAATTAAGCCCTATCTCTATATTGACCCTATTAACAAAATAAGAGGAAAATGTTAGGGAATTTTAAAGAATTTATTTTTAAATGCGGTATATTTTCAGATTCAAATTTCCTTTGCCGATAAAAATCAGGGTTATAATTAAACCTTAAAATGTTTATAGTTAAAGTAACAAATAAATATACTTAAAACCACAATAAAACACATTCTAATCTTATTTTTTTACCCAGATTTTAATATATCAATAATATCTATTAATTTTTCCATTAAAAGAGTTTCAAATTAGCGTCTTTATTTATAGCTTCCTTATCTCTATTCATTTTATCCCATTTAATTAGATTTTAAATATCTAATTCAGCTATTTATTATCCGCCGCATCACTTAATTGTTTTATAATTAGAATTTTGGTATTTTAAAGCTTCCTGTTTAATACTCAAAGTCTGGCTAATTAATATTTATTGCTCTTTATACTCTCTACTATTATTATCTATTATTTCGTTGTGTGCACATTTGCATTAATGCTCACACATGCAATATCTATTTGACTTTTCTCCCAACCCTCTCCTCCCCTCCCAGTAATAACACGCTATCCCCCAGCTACTCACCAAAAGTCAACCCTCGTTTTACTAGGATCTCCTATGGCATAGCATTTTCGTGCGTTTGTTAATTAAAAGTGTAACTGCGGGAGGGAATGGCTATGGCTTGTGGCACAGGGTTGTAAGTGGCACAACGTACTTGGCTGCAGGTTGCATTTTGCAGCTTGTCGGTTACCATTCTCTGATGCGTTTTTGAGGTAAACCATAAATAATGAATGAAATTAACAGGCTGCAACAGAGAGCGAGAGAGAGGGGGGAAAATTCCCATTTCCCCGGCGCCTGTCACGTGTTAATGTCGTGTGTTGCTGCTTTACTCAGCCAATATGCATTTCCACCATAGCTTTCCATTTTTGGCAGGAGGGGGAGGGGCGGCGAACTACCAGATTCCGAAGCAGATGGAAGATGGAAAATTTTGTGATTTATTGCCGTCGAGCAGCAGGAATTATGGTTGCAGTTGCAAGACATTTTTAACCATTCGCCGTCGCCGCTTTGAGTTATGGCCAAGGCATAAATTATGCACAGTAGCAGCAGCTCGCTGGCTGGGTGGCTGGTGATAAAAAGAAGGCTCTCTCTTCACTGGCTTCTATAGAATTGGTAACAATTCCTGGCCCAATCGATTTGCCACCACCCCACCCATCATTCGCTGACGGCTCTCTCATTAATGTTTATAACCGCGCCTGGCTTTTTTATTGTGGCCATTAAAAGTGTTTTGCGCCCAGTTAGAGCCCCGCTACGAGGCTAAGCTCGCATTTCCGTTTCCGCTCGAACGCCGGGCATAAAACTCCATCGGTGGGGTGGCTTATTTATGCTCTGGCAATTACTCAACCGAGTCCAAGCCAGCCGCCAGCCGCCAAGCACTTGATTTGCCAACAAAAAGATACTTGTACAGAGATACAACTTGCAGATACAGATACGGTGCAGCATAATTCAGTAGCTGTAGCTCCTAGCAGCAGAAGATGCCAAACAATTTATTCTGCACTCATGTCTAAGCTGGCGCAAAAATATTCATTTATTTTTGTTGGCAAGAAAACAGAA
Organism: Drosophila ogumai; assembly: GCA_018904815.1. Taxonomy (NCBI): domain Eukaryota; kingdom Metazoa; phylum Arthropoda; class Insecta; order Diptera; family Drosophilidae; genus Drosophila; species Drosophila ogumai. The sequence continues at coordinate 4,372 of JAEIIJ010017005.1, read as the reverse complement.
CTGGGAAGGCAGCAGCAGCGGCAGCCGGAAACCGCAGCAATTAACAAGGATAAGGGAGGGAAAATGCCCAGGCATTGGGTGGAAAGGCAGGGAGGGGCGAGCTGAGGGCCGGCATTGGCCAGTCAAGTGGCCAACTTTGTTGTGGCTCGCAACTGGCACTTGCTTATCTCGCATCGCTGCATTTTCATAATAAACAAATTTTATTTTATAAATGCTCTCCGGCCCGAGGAAAAATGAAGTCATGTGGTCCGAGGTCCGAGTTGCGAGGCACTAAAGCCCCTTAAACTCGGAGTGCTTTATATACAAGGGGAGCAGGGGAGCGGAGGGCTTTCGACTGAGACGAGAACTAATGTGCGTTGCACTGGAAGACAATGCCAGTTGGTATCCTTTTCGTCCTTCCCAGACGCCACATGCCTTCCTCCTCACAGTTGAGCAGGCAAAGCAATTATTTATATTTTTGGCCGGGCATTTCTCTCTCGTGCGGTTTTTTGGCAAAAGGGGAAAAGGGGGGGAAGTGGGGCTAGGGCTGTCTTAGCCCCCTCACCCCGCTATCGTTTTAATGGCCCAGGACTCGAAATTAAAGTCACACATCGCAAGGAGCTACGAGAGCCAAGGCATCACAATAAAAATGTGCAGTGCACGCAAAACGTGCCAGGACATTCAAGTGGCCAAAGGACATCCATGCATTTTATAGCCAAAAACGAAGGCCTCTGCCTCTGACTTTGGCCTCAAAGTAGTTTTCATTGTTTTCCCTGCCTTGCCTTGGTTTTATGTGCCATTCTGTCTAGAGTCCTGTAGCCATGTAGTTGTAGTTGTAGCTGTAGCCGTGTCCTGTGGACGTCTGTTTTGTTGTGGCCACAAGCAACAAGGACTTCTAATTAGCACACTGTCAGCGGTGGTCAGAGAGACGGGGGGAGCACGGACACTGGCAGGACAATGAGACGACAAATGTGCTTAAATGGCCGAGTTGTGGACGCCACTAAAAACTCGACTAAAACTGAAATTGCACGACGAAAAAGGACGCGAAACGGAAACCGCAAACTGGCAAATGGCTGCCACTGGCTGAAGGACATTATCCTTTACCCGCTCGCACACACATGCCGGCCTACCTACCTTTTTGTATGCATAGAAAGCGGCGGTTTGGAAAACCTGAAAACCTGAAAGAAAACGCGCGCCGGCTTCTAAGCGGCCAATGTCCGTCCTTCTGTCCGTTTGTCCTGCATAACCATTATTATACGAATTTGTATGCCAGCCAGTGATGCCAAGAATTGGTTAAAGGACGACTGAAAAATAGGGGAAGATCTTTTAGTAAAAAAATTCCAGAAGGGTTTAATAATTAATTTTAAATATATTTAATGACACATTTTCCTTTTAATTTTTCTTCAACATATTTAAGGATATTTTTTAACCTGAAACTGCTTACGTTTCCCTCTAAAATCTAGCCTGAAAAAACGCACAACAAATTCCCATCACTGCTTCTAGCCATCTCGTTTCCATTCTCGTTTATTTCCATTTTGATTGCTGTAGCTGTCTTTTATTTTTTTGCGTGTATTCTGTGGGTTTTTTTTTCGTCAACCTGCCGCTGCTGCAGCTGCCCACAAATGTATGCAACACATTTCGTATGCAATGGCCGCGGCAGCAAATCCGCAGGAATTGAGGCAAGATGGAGGTCAGGGGAAAAAGGGCTAAGGGACTGAAGGGACCGGACCGTAGGGGAAAAGGACTCCTGCCACTTCCGTGCTGGTCGGCGGAAATGGCGGCGTCAGGTCGCCAGCAACGACACCCAGGGCCAAAAGTGAAATCCGAAGCGCCGCTGGAAAACACATGCAGTCAGTGCAGGGCACGACAGACCAGGATTCGAATCAGGCCAAAAAAAAATATATATATAGCAGAGAAGAGAGAAGAGAGGGCTTCCAGAGACGGCCAATTGAATGTGTGGCTCTGGTTTCAAGTGCCGCCACTCAACTAGCACTTATTGCATGCGACAAACGACAGCAGCAGGCACAGGACACGAATGCGAATGATGACGGGACTCGGGCCTGAGGCGGAAGCCACGAGGGCAGCAACGGGGTTGTCCGGGAAGATGAGGACTCTGCTCCGGATGCGGCCGCAAACTTTTGTCGTTTTTTCAATTTCAATTTTTTTCACTGGAGTGCTGCTTCTCCTCGCCTGCCCTTATCCTTTTTCGCCTGCACTGTCTGCACTTAAAGCAGTTAGCACGATGACCATCATTGGCATATCCATGTATGAATGCAGGCCCATTCCCCGTTACTATGGCCATTTGCCGCATATGGCGTATAGCAAAGGCGTCATGTAATTGTTCAAGGAGCTGAAAAGAGAGGGAGAAAGGATCAGCAGGAGCTGTAGCTGTAGCAGCAGCCGTAACAGCATTACGTATACGCAGCGTTGTGCCGTTGTGAATTTTCTGTGCCTAAGCGGCCGTGAAGCCAGAAAACAAACAAAAATGCACAGTAAGCCAGGGGCCAGTCGAGATTTAATAAAGTAAATCGAATTTCTGAGTACCCTAACCACACATAAAGTAGTGATTTTTGGGTGCTTCAACTTGAGGATTATTGCCACTAAGGGGGAAGTGCCTGAAAAAATGTAGTAGTAATAAGCAAACAAGGACTTTCGAAGAGATAGCAAAACTATGTAGGAAATTCTGTTTTATATTGAATATGCTTTTGGAAAGTAACCCTTTGAAGGGAGATTTGTGGGAATTATATATAAAATTAGTCAATTATTATTACAATTTTTATAGAACACTTAAAAAGAACTTAATTTCTCAAGGATTTAGGCTTTAAAAATATTTTTGAAAACAGATTTAAAGTATTAAAGGTCAGAGGAATTTGGTCTTTACTTGAACTATTTTCCGAAACAGAAAGTTTTTAAGCAATATTGTTAAGAAACAAATCAAAATTATTCTAATAAATATTACTATTTCCATTACACACTTAAAAGTAATTTTACTTTCAAGAGCAGTAAGCTCAAATAATATTTACAAGTTTTTAAAACACATTTAAACATATTTTAAATATTAAGAACCTTTCACAAAATAATCAACTTAAATAGAATTCTTCTCCAAATTTTTTAAAATTATTTATTCACCGACTTACCTGCAAAATCCACTCAGTTTCTTCTGCTGAAAACCCCTGTCCCTATATCAATTTATATACCTGATCCACTTAGTGAGGCCTGCCAACTTCTTAGTTCCTTGGTAATACCCTCAAAAGTAACTCCTTTTTAAGCCTGCGAAAGGAGGCGAAAGACATAAGAGAGGGGAGGGGATGGGAATGGGAGCTCACCTGGTGTCATAACTGCCAACTGCAGACGACGTTCGCCGGAGTGCGGAACTCTCCGTACGGCAGACTGCAGTTATTACGGCCGTAAGCGTAACTGTTATCTGTTTTTGTGCCCGTCCCGTGTTCGTGTTCGTGTTCCTGTTTCCATTTGGGAAATTTCAGAAGTTCGTTGATTCGTTTCTTATTTTTTTTTTTCTGTTTGGTGCCTGTGTGCCCGTTCTTTCTCATAATTTAATATTTACAAAGTGGAGCAGAGCTGGCAACAGAAAACTGCAAAATAATAAAACGAAATTACCAAAGGGGCCCCGGAGAGGAAAATGGGAGAAGTGGCGGGGAGGAGTGGCAGGCGGGCAGCTGCAGGAAATCTGTGCTGTGCATTAAAAAACGCTTAGGGCAGCAACTTTGTCGCCTGCCAGGCGTCCACTGCCGAGTCCAGTGTCCACTGCGTCCAGTGTCCTGCTGCTGGCTGGCTGGCTGGCATTGTTCATTGACAGTTTGGCCTGCTATGAAGCCTCCGCCGAATCCCGAAGCTGGGCTGCTCTCCCAGGAGGGAGAATGTCCTGTCTCCCCTCTCTCTCTGACTGTCGTGCATTTTCAAATTTGTTTGTTTTTAATTAATTGCACGCGGCGATGGCGACAACAGCAGCAGCAGTCGCAGCAGCTCCTCATATGTGGAAAGCCTGGCGGGGTGAAAGCCTGGGAAAGCTGTGGCAAATTCGGGACTAGCAGGGACTGCGTGCTGGACAGTGATTAAGCGAGTCCAAACTGACTCTGTAATGGCGTTGGCATGCCAAGAGATTTTAGATAAAGTACCCAGCCTACCCGCAGTCCGCTTTTCCCCAACCATTTTCCCCCAGGGCGCGGCGTCGCCCTAAAGTATGCCATAAAAATGTTCGGACTTAATTTCGATTAATTTGCCAGAGAGTTTCCCCCATTGCACTATGGGGAATTTGGCCATTTTGATGGTATTTAGTCATTTTATCAAACTTAAAATATTTGATTTTTTTTAATGTAAACATCTTTTAAATATATGGCTCTACAAAATGTAGTACCAGAAATGTTAATTAACA
>JAEIIJ010017002.1:0-24712 GCA_018904815.1 Drosophila ogumai | reverse complement strand
TGTTGTATTTTCATTTTTTTATTGCAGAGAATATTTTTCCAGCAAACAAGTAAAATTTTCTGGTTCTGTGGTTCCAAGGGGGGGGAAATTTCATAATTTCCCCCCCCGTGGATCCGCCACTGTCTCATGTCATGGAAACATACTGTACATTTCTGGAGCTAAGAGTAAGATTGTTCCATTATTAATTTCATGTGAAAAAATATGTTGCTTTCACTATTATTAGAGATTATTATTACAATCCAACAAACTGAAATACTATACAAGAATTTACAATAACTGTGGAAACATTGAAACTGTAAGATAAATACTCAACTCTGTCTGTCCATCTGTCGTAATAAAACCAAATATTTCAAGGACTATCGTTTTAGAGCTACAAAATTTAGTGACAACATTCAAGTTTGTGTCAAAATCTTAGGTCTATACTGTTTCATTAGGTGATACTGCTCCGTACTTTATGGAATGAAAGTTCTCGGCAAGCGAACATTTTTTCACGCATGATATTTGGACCAAGCATTGATATACATATCTATATGTACATACATAGATACATATTAAAAGTGAACGTAAATAGAATATTTAGACGACAAATTTACAAAGGCAATTTAAAGTTTTTTGATCCGAATTTATTGTTCACACGCTTACTTTTTATTTTACAAAATTAATCCCAGAACTGTATGAATAATTTGATCGAGTTTCTTCTCATTAAGATAACATTCTTTAAAACCAAGTTTTATACAAAATGAAGCCCGTGTATTCATTGACATTGCCACAAATTCGCTAAATAATAAAAATACAGCACGAGTGTCCATATTTGATCAAATAAATTAGAAACAAAAACCAGATGTGTAGCTATTTTACAATTGTTCCGTTTCTTCGAACTATTAACTGCTCTTTAGGACTGGTGGATTGACTTTGACGCTAATTAATACACATACATATATAGTACATGTACATAGTTTTGCTCGATTTTGCCTTCTTGCAGTCATGCAAACCAATCTTTGCCAATTGAGATAAATTGTTGCATAGTGTTGCAATCGGAATGCATTTGGACCTGAGTACATACATATGTGTTTCCAGTATTATTGTTAACGACATAAAGAGACCGCCTCGGGTGCGTGCCAGCCTTGAACAATGCATAATGGATAATGAAATGGGATTCGTGGGAATCACCAGCCGGTAGTCCGGTACGAGCTGAAAGGCCGGGTGAAGGGGTCACGATAGCTTGCAAAGGTCAGGTGCGCAGTGGAATCTTTTATTGCATCGACTGGGTAGGGATTTCTGCAATAACACACTGGCCCGGTGTCCAGATAACCGTGCTCCCGTTATCTAATCGCAGCGGATTTTGAACGATGCGTATAAGTAATGCCATTAAACTGTGCTGCTGCATTCACTCCCTAAGTTCTATGCGAGATTCCCGCCGCCAACACTTGACAGGTGCTTTTATAGCAATTATTCACCAGATATTGAGCCAGGCGCGGCAAACGCGTGTTGCTTTGTTATTGTTTGGGTTCAGAAAGTGGATCCGAAATCCGGATCGCGTTCTATCACCGAGTGCGCCAACGTCTGGCGAAATACTAAAATGTCTTGAAAATTATCATCATGCAAACGCACACAGAGAGGCAAACACAATTGCCAGAAGGCTATCTTTCGTGCTCAATCTAAAATCAAAGTAAGCTAGCCGGCATTAAAATCAATACAATGCCAAAGAGAAAACGTTTCGCAAAGAGAAGGCCGGCTGGCTACTTTCTCTCAGGGCAAAAACATTTAAGAGAGGCAACAGATCATAAAGATATTTACGTCCTTTTTTAGAGAACATTATAATGTTGACAATAATCATGCCTACAGAATGTATACGTTGTACGATTTTCTAGGATCACTGTCGGTTTCGGTCCGAAAAGCTCATTTAGATAATATAGAAACAATAAGGAGAAATGGCACAAATTTGGTGTTTATAAATACATGTTTGTTTGGAAATTTCGATGTTATCTAACCTAAATTAACAATATGGAAAACAAAAATACTGCTAGTTTGTGGCTTTGATGAGAAAGAAATGCAATTTGCAGATAGATTAAAGCATATTCGAATTCATTTGTTCCTGTTCCGCCAGCAGGAAAATCGATTTTGTGATTTAAAATATTTAATTTTCTAGAATATTTATACAAATTATATTTATAAAATCAATCGAGTGATTATTTCTGAGTCTGACTTTTATTTTCAGTAGCAAGAAAATAGTGTTACGTATCATAATATTTAACAGAAAATAAAAACTATTGAACAGCTAACGAGTTTTTAAAAACCAATGTGGACATCCTTGCATTACTACTGTAAAGGTAATAATAATTAAACAAACGAAAGGGGTGTTTTGAATGGAAGTTTAGTTATAAATCTGTATTAAGAATAACCTGGTCCTGGTCATATAATAGACACCAAAATAAAAAATTCTCATGTTAATCACTTTTTCAGCTTGATGAACTTTGATGCGAACTCGTAGACGCCCACCGAGTTGTTATTCTTCTGGTCGTATTCCACCCAATCGTCCTCAGACAAGTCGACATCCTCAAAGGCCTGACCGTTCTCTGATGAGGAGACGCGCCATCCGGCTCGGGGTGAGAACTCCACAGGCTCAACACCGCGACAGTCAAAGACGACTATGGTCTTGAAGCGACCGGAATCATCCGCAGTATAGGCAACTGTTCAGATGAAAAATCAGGATAAGATTAGTTAGGATAAAGCCCGGTTCAGGACAGAGCGCTTACCATTGGACTTCTCCACGATATCGATGCTGTTCTCGCGGGCGCACATCTTGCACTTCATAACGAAGTTGGAGCCGGCTGCATTGCGGGTGTCCTGCCCCACGCGCTCGGACTCGGTGATGTCGTGCCACTTGTCCGACTGCTCTCCGCAGTTGCTGCAGGAGAGCTTCAAAAAGAAGGGGTAGTCGGGGTGGCTCGTCTCCAGCTTATCTATATTCTCCAGTGTGGCGGAGATCTGCAGGCCAACGCGCACCATTCTCTTCAAAGTTTATACAAATATTTACCTACTCCAATCGCTAGCCGGAATCAGCTGCTGGAAGTGCTGCCAGATGGCGCGTATGCATCGCAGTGGCAGCACCGGCAAAGTGACTGAAAATTTTGTCAAGCAAACGCGTAAAAACAAACAATAAATTCGTTTCAAAGGAGATTAGAATGGACCTAAACATGAAACCTTCCCTGGCTGCCGACGAAATGTTTTCGGAAGGTCCTGGCTACATGGAAATGGACGAGGTAAGTCTACCAGTAAGGTTTTGGCTGAAAACAGATGTTAAAATGCGCAAACTTCCTCCTTGCAGTCTGGCGGTGCCACAGGAATGATGATGGATCATCTCCCGGCCAACGATAAGCATGTCCACGCAGACTTCTATAACGACTTCGATGATCTGTTCGATGAAGACAACTGGGCCAAGGTCAAGAGCTCCTCAGACAACGCGAAGTAATAGGTTATTTAATAAAGTACAATCAAAACTATCACGAGCTGCAGTTCTTTCCTTGGCATGGTTGCAGTCAAACACGTTCTAATATGTAAACACGATGCAATTATTTATTAAACGCTATAATTTATTCATTTGGTTCATATAACTAACGTAAATTGCCAGGTGAAGGTAGTGCGGAGGTGGACTTTTACTTTGGCGTGGCGTTAAAACAAAGAAATGCAAAATTTTGTACAAACACGAACTATTAACTAAATTTAAAATATCGAACTGAGTTGCAGGTGGAATGAAGCAAGCGTAATAAAGATAAATACAAATGTACACATAAAACTAGCTTGTTTCATTGAGTTCTTTAAACAAATTGTACGCGGTAAGGCTGTATCTCTGTCCATCCCCGCCAGAACTATCCATCCAACGGAGTGCCCAGGTAGACCATTGACACCTCGGTGTTGCCGTAGACAGCAGATACTGTGGGATAGAGCTTCTTGTCTGGTAGCCCTGCAAACGGAAGAGCGAATGGAAGGATAGATGACGTACAAAATCTGGCACTTGGAAGTTCAGATCTCACCCCGAAAGGCAACGCCCAGAAACTCGTAGTTCTTCTCGAAAGACAGCGTATTATCATCACAGTCGAGTATGACGCGTATCCGCTCGCCCACCTGGTACTTGGGGGCGTTGTTAAGCAACGGGTAGCTGCCCTGCATGTCCCCGTTGTGCAGCAGGTGGTTCTCGACCAGGTTCCAGCCCCAACTCTGCTCGTCGGAGCCCAGCAGGGCTACATAGCCGTGGCACTGTAGGGCCGCCTCCTTCGTGGATATGCCAATGACCGCCACGGTGCCCAATGGTCCTTCCCAAATAACCTCCCACGCGTGGCGTCCGTGCTTAAAGCCGATTTTGCCGCGGGCCGCATCTGTGCTCTGTGCCACGGGATTGCTGACGAACAGAAGAGACCAATTAAGAGATCGCGAACGCGCATGTAGATGGACGCCGGTAAGGCAGCCTTACCGATGCAGGGTGAATCCATTTGGCTTTATGTACACGTTGCGCGAACAGTCGTTCGGGCTCCAAGCGTGGAAATAAGCCCTGAGCTTCGTCTTGTAGGTGGAGAGGGAGGCTAGCAGGTCCGATTTGAGCGCCTCCTTGGGCAGCTTGTTCAGGCAGTGCCAGCGCCACACGTCGCTGATCTCGTCGTTCAGGAAGTGGTACCAGCTCTTGCACACCTGCGAGCATTTGCTCAGGTCGTCCAGCTCCAGGTAGGAAAAAATCACTTCCAGGACATTATAGTTGCAGAGCGCTGCCACCGGATCTACCATTCTGTGGCTGCGGCTGCTCCTCCGCGGGAACTGAGCGCTGAGTGCTGAGTGGGTGGGGGCGGTCTTGTTAAACTCCTGAGGAATTTCGGCTCGGCTGATTGTTTGGAGCCTGCTTTGTCATTTTTCAACACCAAAATCGGAGTAAATCTTTTTATTGGCTACGCAGTGTGACAGTGTTGGGCTGTTGTGAAAATAACACCGGAATGCGCAGTGGCAACTTTGTTTACATTCGCGGCCAGTGCTGTAAGGGGTCGCGGCTATCAGCTGCCTGCGATATGGTGAAGCCAAATATATTCGCTGTTATCGGTTTCTTCTTCACCATAGATAATTTGAATTGACCTGTAGTTTAATGTATTTTTTACATATTTTTACAAGTTTGGGACAAATGGCCATTAAAAAAGCAGGAAACCAATTGTATTCAAAAACCAAGGCCAGTGTGGCCAGGCTACAAGTTTGGCGGAAATCCTGCCAATGGCTTAAATTTGGTATTTTCAGCTAGTATTCTCAGCAAAACGGATTGATGCGTAAATTGGCGCGCACAGCTGCTTAGCCTTTCCCACATGAAAACGAAAAGCAACGACTTGGTGGAAATTTTGTGCCCATCGTGCTGCGCCTCGAAGATAGTTAGATCCGTGTTCCAATACCGCGTTTGAAAGCGACGAGTCCGGCGAGTCTTTTGCGCTAAGGCTGGTGAAAATCGAACGTCGCCAAGTCCGCGAAAAAGTACCCGAAAAAGAGGCTCCGCGGCGATTTTGCGGCCGCCGTTGTGTGTGTGTGACCAGAAAAAATGCTCTGGAAGTGAACAAAAATGCGCTCGCCATTTTGACTCGAACGACAGCGAGTGTGCAACTTGTGCGGAGAGTGTGCTTGTGGTCCGGGTCCGACCCGATCCGATCCGGATTTGCACACGTGCCAACCCGTGGGTGCAGTACGTCACCCGCCCGCGCCCCCACCCAAACCCATCTATACAAGTTGCTCGTGCCCGAACCTTCCGTTTGGCGACCCAGCGGTAAGCGTTACGGGAGCCTGCACCTGCCTACCTGAGCGGTAGCAACAACAACAAGAGGAAGCAGGGGACACAACTGCTGCTGCGGCTGCTGGTACTGCAAAGATGGCGCACACCTCCGCGAGCGGTGCAGTGAAGGCGGACGAGGTGAATTTCTTCTTCCGGGACGAACACGGTAAGTGGGCGGAACTGGAGGGACTCCCTCAATCTTGCCGTCAGGATAAATGGCCTGGCATTGCGTTGGTGTGCGCGCTATCGCACATATATATACACACACCCGCACGCTCGGCGACACGCACACACGCACGGATGGAGGCGGGTGCGATACTACAAAGTTGCATGGGCAGCGTAAACGCCATCTTTTCTTTTTCGGGTTTCTTTTGACTACAATATTCATCGTTTGATACGCTTTGGGGGCCCCGAGACGAGTTGTGGCGCGCAGCGCAGAGCCACAGTGCTAGAAATTGGCAAAAAGTAATAATAAAAGGCAGAGACCCCCGCAAAATAACAACTAAAATCGGTTTGCCACCACCCCCCATTCCACCACCATCTTCCATTCGCCGCCCATCGCCCAGTTGGCGCGCTCACACACACACTCTTACCCGCACTCACACCGAAGCATTTCTCCCACATTTTATCGGGCGTCCAACAGCTGATTATTCCGCTTAGCTGCTGCATATTCAGGGTGAGGATTTCGCATTTCTCGCAGGCCGCCTAAAAGATTTGGGCAGTTTCAGCCATAGACTCGGCGGAAAGGCGTTATATTCTGTCATGTGTCCCCCCGTGGCGTTTAGAGGGGAGCGCGCGAGTGGAGCTCGAGGTACAGAGAGAAAAAGGCCAAAGCAAGAACAACAATGCCACACAAACACACGTACGCACGTCAACGAAGCTGAGGCCCAAAACAGGCGAACGCCAAACATGTGTAAGCGACTTTGTACACGTGTGTGTTTGTAGGTTGCCGCGTTTATGCGTCAATTGTCGCAAGAAGTAACTACCAAGCAACCGCCCACACTATAGCTTACAGCTTTTTTCAGCTTCTTACCAACAAAGATTTAATTATCAGGTATACGTGTTATTTCTTCTATGAGAAGGTGGATTTTTCTTGGTAAACATATTGCTTAATTTAAGATTTAAATAAGATAAGAAAATTATTTAACTCTATCTACCCTTTTTTATTGCAATTTGTTTTCGTCTCAAATCAGTTCAGCTGGTTCTGTTTAATAGGTTAGCAGAATCAGTAAGTTGACATAACCACCCTTTTGAACGACAATAGATTCGTTCGTTTCTTTTACGAATTTGTTGCACGCATAAACGCAGTTTTAGTGTCAGGCCGGTGGTTAACTGGTTGTTTGGTATGGCCGAACTATGGTGCTGCTTCTACAAATATCGAGGATTATTTGTTCCTTTGAACGGTGTGGGACACTGCATGTCGAGTGCAAGGTTCCCAGGACCCTCCGCCCGTATATACAACCGTATTCCATCGGTTAAGCCTCCGTGAGTCATTCGCAGGTGAGAGAGTGGCAGATATTTTTAGTATTCTTCGACCCTTTGCTGTTTTTGTTTTGAACTCCTCCTCATCGCGGCTCTTCTTCGTCCACTTGCTTTGTTTGTTGTTATGATTATGCAAATATCGGGCGGCGACAGGTGAATAATTATCCCATCGAGCAAGCTGTAAAACTTGAAATGCTTAGAAAAAGCCGGTTACATAGGCTATGAATCCAGGGCTGCCACCTTCCGCAGACTCGCAGAAAACGTATGGATTCACAATACATATTTATACCCTTGCAGGGTATTATGAATTTAGTCATTTTCTACCGTATATATTATTGATCAGCGTCAACAGCCGAATTATTGCAAATCTTAAACCAACGAAAGTATTTTTAGTTTTGACATTACAGTCTAGTTTGAATTAGTTTTTAAAATAGTGAATAACTATGAACTCACTTATTATGGAGATGATAGAAGGACTTCTTCACGATTCACATAAATAACGTATATGCTTGTATTTCAAGATATCGAATTTCTATGTTTGCAAACATGTATTTTTGATAATTTTACTTAAAAGTTTCGAATGCCGTTTGGTACGTTTGTTAATTGCATACGACTTGTGATGATCAATTTCCGTTTTTTAACGATGTACATAAATACTTATCAAACTTCCTCCGATATCCTTTTGGGTAATATCTGGAAATAGCAACCAGTGACTGGCCAAATATCGTCCCCAGTCACGAACTTGTATCGAACCACCACTAATTTGACTGGGTTCACTTCGGTCACGTGCTGCCCATCTCTATGGACAGGCGATCTGGTTTCGGGTTGTTTCTGTTTTTGCTTCTGTTTCTGCATCTTTATCCTTGTGCCACCATCGTGTGTACACACACGGCGCCCCTGTGTGTGTGAGTGGGTACGCGTATATGTATGCACCCCTAATGTTCCACCGCAAAGATGGATGTTATATGGCCGCTGGTGTTGTAGCTGCATTCGCCGCCTCCAGTAGCGCGCTCAACTCGATTCGTTTGTTTCGTCGCTTCGTTCGCTCCATTCTCTTCGCTCGCGGCGCGGCGAACACAACGCATCGTTGATAGTACCACACGCACACATTGCCGCGTTTGTATCTGTGAGAACACATACGTGCAGTTGTGTTATCAAAGAAGCAACTCAGCCGCGTGTTATGTGTGTATCCGAAACTCAGGCGTACGATTCTCGCATCTCCTCCCGCAGGACAAATCGCAAAGATGCTCAAGCCGGCCCAACTGAAGTCCGAGATGGAGGGCGGAAAGTCCGCCGTGGTGTACGCCACCGGATCATCGGCGCGTAACAGCGGAAACGGCGGTGGAAGTGGCAGCGGCATCGGGAACGTGGGACGCATGGGCGCCTTCAGTCAGATGGTGAGCTCAGATTGGACAATTCCTTGGCCGAAGTAATCCCCTAATCCATTTTTGCTAATCTGCAGGGTTCCGGCAATCAGGGACAATTCATACGGCTGCAGGACAACGGATTGGTCATTCCAAAATCAGAGAGTAAGGCACATCACTTCCAAGCGCCGTGCGCACGCCTTTATTAACCCCCTTGATCGGTCTGTTTTGCAGATACTTCGTACACGACTGTGGTGGCGCAGAAGGGCGCAAGCGGAGTCAGCGGCGGCATGTACGACGTGGTGAGTTGGTCGCAGAGTCGGCATTCTCCGGGTGGAACTGACATCCCTTTCATTCCAGATAAAAGGGGATCGCTATGTGAAGTACACGCCAAACAATCCTATGAAAATAAAATCAAAACTGTAAGTTCTCACCTACGCAGGCGATGACAGGTTGTAGAATCTAATGCATTGGTTGTTTCCCGCCATTAGCCATGCCATTCAGAGCAACTCCCTGCACTCCCTGTCCGGCTCATCGTCGTCAGTCCAAAGGAAGCGCAAGCCGGACAAGGCCGGAAAGGGCCTGCGCCACTTTTCGATGAAGGTCTGCGAGAAGGTGGAGGAAAAGGGCAAGACCACGTACAATGAGGTGGCCGACGATCTGGTAAGCGAGGAGATGAAGAACAATGCGTACGACAACAACTGTGATCAAAAGAATATCCGACGTCGTGTCTACGATGCTCTCAACGTACTGATGGCAATCAATGTTATCTCCAAGGACAAAAAGGAGATTCGCTGGATAGGCCTGCCCGCCAATTCGGCCGAGGTACGTTCTGTCCGATCTGCCATTCACCGCTCCAGTGCTAATGTTTCTCCATTCGAGTAGCAAGTCCTGGCCGTGGAAGAGGAGAACTGCCGCCGCCGCGAGCGGATCAAGCAGAAGCACGAAATGCTGCGGGAAATGGTCAATCAGCATGTGGCATTCAAGGGCCTGGTCGAGCGGAACAAGCGGAACGAAAGCCAGGGCGTGGTGCCTTCGCCAAATGCCTCGATTCAGCTGCCGTTCATAATCGTGAACACGCACAAGTCCACCAAAATCAACTGCAGTGTAACCAACGACAAGTAAGTCTTTCCCCTCTCCTCCCTTCCCACAAGACCAATTCCCTACTAATCTCGTATCCGGTGTTCTTTCGTCTCGGGTTTCAGGTCCGAATACATTTTCAAGTTCGACAAGGCCTTCGAAATGCACGATGATATTGAGGTCCTCAAGCGTATGGGCCTCCTTTTGGGTGAGCGGGCATTGCAAGATTACCCTTTTGCTTGGAGACTAACTTTTATAACTTGTAACTCTCATAGGGCTGGACAAGGGAGAGTGCACGCCGGAGAATATTGAACGGGTCAAGTCATGGGTGCCGCCAAATCTCGCCAAATACGTAGAAGGTAGAGAGCTAGTGGACTCCTTAAAATATTTTGTGTTATTTATGCCCACATTGCTTATTATTCAGCTTACGGAACTGGCAAGACAGTGGAATCCATGTACGATTCGGACGACGAGGACAATGAGTTCAACGGGTACCTGGAGACGACCAACGAATCCCAAGGCTTTGCACAGCACTCGGCACAGCACACCACCACCGATGGCGAGTTCAAGCTGGAGCTGGATGATGACGAACTCGAGGACGACATCGATTGAGCTGACGGTGCCGCCGGCATTGTGCCATCTTTAATGGCCGATGCGGACGCGGATGCGGATGGAGGAGTTGCAGATGCGGAGGATTCATTTAGTTTTACGTTTATCAACGCGTTGTTGGGTTTGCCACGCTAGTTTTGCCCCCTGGCTAGTTTTGCCCCCTGACTCCCCTCCAGTTCACTCCGACCCAGCCACTCACTTGGTTCTGTTTACTTTCTCAATGAGAGACTATTAACTTACAAAGAGCCGGAATGGGATGTTCATGTATGTCGTGTACATGTAGTTTGCATACACAGTTTTTACTTGTATCATTGAGGATTTATGTTTAAGCTCAAAACGTTTTTAAAATAATTTGTCTAGTTAAGCAGAAAGCCCGTATTTTAGTGCAACAATTTACACATTATTCAGCTAATTGGCCCAGGCAAATGTTCTTCTCTTATTAGTTGTTATGAGTCTCCTGCCTACCTGCCCTACCCCTCCTTGCCTTTTCATGTTTGGGTAGGCCTAAGTGACCGCGATTATGTTACGGGTGGTAAATGTCTCTTAATTATATATTATATACCAAAATTGTACACACAACCGTAAGGAAATGCAATTATTTTCGAAGGCCACTCGCAGTTTGAACTGCAGACAAGAACGAACATATGAAATATGTTTAATTTGCTTGAATAATTGATAGACAAACGAACGAATGACGTTTGACCATGATCTTAAGTTGACAATGGAGAACAGATAATTGCAAAATAATCAACCTACCTAAAATTAGTAATAACATTTAAAGCGATATACACATTTTCTGAATTTGTATTTATATTATCGAACTCTCTTCAAGTGAACACAAAGCATGCAAATACAAATACAAATTAGTAAAAGTCAAAGTAGAAGGCGTTAACGAGTAAGTGTCGAGAGCATGTAGTTGTGTAATAAATCGAAATAAATAATGCATATTGATGAAAGGAAACAACAAATGAAGATCCAGACGAAATCGAGTAACGAGTAAATAAAGTGATTTGCATATTGTAAAATATGATAAACCATGCAGCGCATCGTATTTTCTCTCATTCAACAGAAGCACCCTTGATGTAAATCACCCAGCAGAAAAAACAGCGGACCTTAACCGGGTGGATTCGAAAAATGTCCGCTACAGGTATTAAATACGGACAAAGAATCGTACTTGCCGCATTGGTATCGCTAAATGCTCAAAACCGGACGCGCAAACGGACGAGTATCGCGAATTACTAGGATTATACCCGCTAATGATGTCCTGAAAGGTCCGTAATTAAAATCTTATTCATTTATTATCGTTTGTGAGTCTGAATCGGACGTTTTGTCTGCCTGAAATCCGCAAAACTATCGTTTTTATATCTCAAACAAAGTTTTTGTCTGCTGGGAAGTTGTCCAGAGGCGAAAATACACAAAGAAAACATAACCAATGCCGCATGGTCTATGGGATGTTTACTAAGCTGAGTAATTGAAGTTAACAACTAAATGGAAATGTACAAAAGGCGGAAAGCCAACTTAAAACATAAGGAGGTGCATATACAAAAACTGAACACCAAACGTAACTTAGAGGTAATTTTCACGCGAGTTGACCAGAGCTCAGGCGAAGCCCTCTTCGAATGCCGCTGCTGTTGTGGAGGGCGGACCTTCCTGCTGGGCGGCTAAGTTAAAGTCGTAGTTCATTTGCTGCTCCAACGGTGGCGCCGCAAAGGCCCCCGCAGACAAATCCATCAGCTCTGGCTGTGGTTGTGGCTGAGCGGGTTTCACTTGCTCCTGGGCCTCCTGTCGCATTTGCTGGGGCGACTTAACATAGTTTATTGGAATGATGCCGGAGGTTCGGCCATCTATGGTGGCCAGAGCCCAGCCAGTATTGAGCAGGTTAAGGGTTTGCTGGATATCGCGGGGGGCCACTTGGAGCGACTGGCCGGCGCGCAGCGAAAGCTCGCTCTGGCTGCGTCCCACAAAATCATAAACAGCCTGGGTCTGAATCGGTGTCGTCCACTTTGCCGGATTACGGGCTGCGGGAATGAAAGTAAATACATTATTCGCGGGCTTATCTTAACAGTTTGTGGGCCTTATCGTTCAGATTATAGCACATGGTCGGAGCAAAGTGCTCTCTCGATTAGATAAATTAAACTGTGCAATGTGCATGAGGCGTACCTTCCTCCTGAGCGGTGTTCGTCACGGTGCCCAGCAGCTTCATGATCAGGTAGGGCGCAGTGAAGATGAAACTGAGGAAGGCCAGAACCGGCCAGGGCGAAGTACCCTTTCGCTGGGCTTGAGGCGCGCCTCCTGTTTGGGCATTGTTCTCGTTCAGGGCTTCCGCAAAGGCTTTCTTAAAGGCCGCAGATGATGGATCAAGATTCGAAAGGCGAAGCCAGAAGAGAATCCTGAAAGGAGGAAGCATGGATCAATCACTCCCACTTTTTCACTACCTGCCTGCGCCACTCACTTCCTGTAGATCCAGTTCAGGCCACGAAAGATCGCAAAAGTCGTCCAGAACTGTGCAAACACACTTCGCAGGCGTCCAAAGTTCGCCGCCACTCCTAGAATGGCCCGGAAAGAGCTGGTCAGGGCGAAGAACGTCGAGTCCAGCATGGAGGCAATGTTTCCAATCGCTGATACCAGCGATTCGATGCTTTGGAATGCTGGCCGCGAGCTTGCCTCGGCCATCTGAATAAACCGCTGCTCAGGGTCGTTGGCCCCCAGCGCTCCAAATCGGCTGTATCCACTGCCAAAACCCGCGCCGTAGCCGCCTCCATAACCATAGCCACTGCCGAAACCACCTCCCATTCCGCCGTATCCGAATGAGCCGCTGTTGAAGCCCCCGAAGCCGCTACCGAGGCCGTAACTGTTGCCGTATCCCCCGCCGAATCCGTACTGCTGTGTCTGCTGGAACGGTGACTGGGGCAGGGGGGGCGGCTGCGCTGTGCTGGCCAGCGCCCTAACATTGCCGTATGGAGTTCGTAGAACAGCCTCCGGGGGGCCCATGCCACTGGACGGCCCCGGTCCAAAACTGCTCGAGGGCGGAATCAGAGGCGCCTCGCTGATCACCGCACTACGCAGGTTGTTGTTGTCGACCATGGCGACGGATTCCGACTGACTAACTTCAGACAAGTAACGTTTTGTGAACTTTACCCCACGGCAGCTGCTTTATCTGCGCCGCACTTCTTTTTGGTGAATATGCGACGGCGGTGCTGCGTGGCAGCTGGGGCTCTTGGGGTGCTCTTACAGTCACTCGCAGCCACTCTGGCGCCCGATATTCTAAGTTTTCGAGGAAATTTAGCCGGATTTCAGGAGACAAAACTTTTTTTCATAGATTTCGTCACTGTGTTAGTAAACGGCGTTAAAGCAGTGTTGCAAAACATTCGAAAGAACAGCTGTGCCAGGGAAACGTCCCATATGTCGAAAACAGTTCAAATATGAACGAGTGGCAAGGTGCGCGAAGGAATACAAAATTAAATACTTATGCTTATCAGGCTGCTCTCGACTATTTGCAAGGACGAAATTGACAATTTTTTTTAAAATGTATTTGCAAGGAAGAGATTGGAAAATCTAGTAAAAATATAGATACCGGATGCTGATCCACCATCGCTTAAAGCCCATATCCAACTATCCGAATTCGTTATCCTGGTGACCGGGAACAGTTCAACACTGCCGCCGTCGCAAGGACTCTTGGCAGTTGCTGATTGACAAATATTATTCCAAAACAAAGCATGAAAGGTGAACGAGTCTTGTTTTCAAATATAGGCGATTATCAACAAATTACCCCTCCAAAAATGCCAAAAAATATTAATTTTTTTAATTGCTTATGCATATACATTTTATAAGAAATACCAAAAAAGTATTATAATTAATTTTGCAGCGCAAGAACTCGCCACCTCGCAAACATATTATTTTTGCAAAATTTTAAATATTTTCCAGTTAAAGAAACCAGCAAAATAATATTAAATGCCGATGCATTAAAACTCGCATAAGAAGTGCCATATAGTCGTCTTGCTCGCACTTGCGTAAACCTATCGAGCTGTCAAATCTTTAATGAAATCGCGAATTAATCATTAATTAATTATTAATGCGGTAATGTTATTATTATTCCTTTAATACTATTGTCGTTTCACTCGCACTGTTCTTACCGACAGGACTACCTTATATAATTGTATCATGCCTTGGATGTGACTATTGTCACATCTTGGATATGTGACAATAGTGGAAACGGAACATAAAAACACTTAGATAGTATCGTTCGACAGTATATCTAGTCGAAAGTTGTTATTTTGTTTGAGCCGGAGACTTCCGAGAATCCTTACGGTTTCTAAGGCGTAATTTCCAGCAGCTCCGCCATGGCCACCAGCAAGGAGTTGTGCTCCATCCGGGAGTGGGCTCCGCTGACCGACGTGATTGATCACATTCCGGCCCAGCTGCAGCGCGGGTTCTTTCCGGCCAATCTCAATCTGACCTGCGTTGACGCCACCGAGCAGTTCCTGGCAGTCGGCAGCGACGCGGGCATTGTTTTTTGGTACAACCGCCTGTCGGGGGATATGCAGAAACTCAAGGCGGAGGTAAGCGATAGCAAAGACAATGACTCATCCCCGGACTCACCCCTCGGTCTTGCGTGTGAATCCCCCATTAAGCGTGTGCTCTTCCCTCCCCCTTCCCCGACAGGTGGCCACTCGAATAACGTGCGTGCGTATTGTCAACTCGGTGGAGTATATGGTTGCGGCGGGGTGCGCCAACGGGCAGGTGAGCATCTTCCAAATCCAGAAGGAGCTGCCTCGAGACCTGGACCTGGTGGCTCCCTGCACGCGTAGTAGGCCCATCGAGCGCTACACCATCAGGGACCTGCACAAGTGCGTAGTCAGCTGTTGTGAGTGGTCAAAGAACGGGATGAAGCTCTACTCCGGCGATCGCCAGGGTGTAGTGGTGCTCACAGAGTTCGATTACCAGGCAGTAAGTACCAGATTTCCCTGCAAAACTTCTAAAGAACGCTAACGTATTCCCTGAAACAGCACCTCAGCAAGTCCGTGGAGATTCTGAGCGAAGCGTACGAGATCGTGCAGCTCAGCGTGCAGCAGAGCCATCTGCTGGTGGCCACACTCTATCGTTGCATCGTTTGCCAGCGCAGCGCGAGCACCTCCCAGTGGACGATAACGCAGGTGGGCAAGAAGGACCGGAAACAGCTTATCGACTGTGGAGCAGTGTTTCTCAAAAAATCGCAGGAACAAACGATACAGCTCGTCTGCGGTCGCCCTGGTCTGCGCTTCTGGGTGGCTGACATAGCGGGCAACGTGTCCAAGACCGTGTTGTTCAGAGACGCCGTGCTGCGCAGCCCGACCTGGGAGATTCCCATCCTCAACCCAAAGCAGTTCCATGAACCGTCCAGCAGCCACCACTTGGCTCCATCTTCATCTCTGCCTGGGCCATCAGGAGCCGGCAATGGCGAAATGGGCTACGTGGCTAGCAGCAACTTTCGTCAGCTGTACCTGTACGACGGTTGCGACTCACTGTTGGTGACACACGACGACGCCACCCTGTACATTTTGAACTTGGACAAACTCAAGGTGGAGGCAGTTGCACGTGGGTTCCGAAAGATCCTTGACTTCTGTGTCTTTGGCAAGGAAATATTTGTGCTGGAGGGCGAGCGCTCGCTGTTACGCTTGGCACCACTGCCTGAGCCGCCGAACAAGAAGGCCAAGGTGATCTTCAATCCACTGATGCCGCCACCTGTTCCGCTGATGGGTTTGTCGTCACAAAGCGAGCGACTCGAGTCACCGCTTGAGCTGCAGGCAGAGCCCGTACTGCAGGGTGCTGAGGAGTGCTTCGAAGTGCCGCCCGGGGAACAGCTGGACCTGAATGTGCCAATAGAATTGGCCGTCGAGTCGCCGCTGGCTCAGCAGAACCGTCGCTTGGAAATTTTCCGCCGCATCGGCGAAATGGACTTCGACCAGTATATCGTCCACACCAGCAGAAAGACATCCGCGGACAATGCACCGCCGGTCAGTAGCGGTTCGGGCATAGTGGAAATAGGTCACGAGACGCATGAGCTTAGGTTGCCACTCACAAATGCCGCCACACTAATGGAAGCGAGCTACTGCCAGTTGGAGAAGTAAGCATACTTCATTTCCTTTTACCCCTACCTACTTATTGGATGCCTTGCAGCAATGGTCTAGCCTCGCCGCTGGACATGAAGACAGCCTTTCTACAGCACCTGCCGGACGCTCTGAGTCCCGTCACTCTGCAGAAGACGGTCGCGGAAAAGGCCAAGTCCCTGGCCGCCGAACTGGACTTACCCGAGGTGCACTTGGTCCCGCTAAGCCGGGAGGAGCTGATTGCTGCCAAGGCGGTGACGCCCGAGCTAAGCGAATCCCTAATCCGGTGCTATCCCACCGCGCAACTGGAAGAGACCAGTGTGCAGACCACCTTACAGGGACAAACACATGAGCACCTCGCGGACGCAGACTATAATGCAGGTCAGCCAGTGGATGGAATCCGGCCCTGTCCGCCACTGAAGCCCAAGGTGGCTCCCCTTAAGTTTGTCAAAAGCCAGCCAAAGTCAACCCTTATAGTGGAGGACGAGACGGAATACAGTAGCTTCCTGCCCGACTTTCGGCGGGCAGGTGACCCTCTGCGCAAAGAAACCCCGCCGACCACCAGTGACTCGAACACCTCCAGCGAGTGGGAGTTCTTGGACAACTAGCTTGATATTACCCAAATGTTTTCCTTTTGATTTCCAGCTTATTGTGTTTATGCTTATGCATTCCTTTGCTTCGTTCGAAGAAGTGTTGTGCTTATCAGATTGTGATCACCGTGATTTACTTCTTATTTATAGTGAAATTTATAATAATTGTACATAACTAGACATAGGCTAAACGCACGAATCTGAGTTTCAAATTGTATCAGTCAGTTATTTGGATTCCAAATATCTTGGCATAGCACTCGTAAGCACTGTATTATTTGTCATTATACCCTTAGTTGCCAGAGATTTTTGAATGATTAAGAATGCGCTACTTGAGTTCAAGGTCGCCCTGCGAAATACATACAGTAAATTTACTTTATACAACTGGGTACTTTTCGTTTTTCGTCCTCAGCAGGAAATGGATATGGACTGATACCGAGCACACTTGGTCGTTATATATTTTCTGGAACTACGTGCCAGCTTAGAGCTGCCGATAAGGTTGCATGTGAGGGAAACGAGACGCCCACTGCAGCATGTGCCTGTCTGCCTGCCGCCTGCCTGATCTGGTGATTGCTGCTGGGCGGACTCGGTGCTCCAATGGAAAAGTTTTCGCATAGAAACTTCTCGATCCCCTGAAATTAAGCAACGGCCCATCGCAACTCAAGAAAGCCAGGCCCACTCCATTGATTGGTCAACAAATAGTAATTTGAGCTCGCACTTCGCCTTCAATTGAGTGCAATGGAAAGTTTTCTCAAAGAAGCCTCGCTGGCTTCTGAATTCTTGATTCCAGAAGATTCGCCAAAGCCGCAGGAAGCCTGCCAAGAAGCTGCTGAAATGATACTAGCATGCCAATGGTTCATAATTTTACTGGTGCCTGAGAAATCGTAGTCTTATATTACTTTATCTATTGTTATATTCCGACGACTCAAAAGAATGCCCTAGGAAAAATTAAAATGTTCGTAACCATTAATAAGTGGTAAAGGGGCAGATCGAAATTATTTCCCGGGATCTCTTTCTTCAGATCTCTCTATTTTACTTATTAAAGTACAACAAAATTCAAATATTGGAATGCTCAGCAAAATATTTGTTTTGTAATTATTATTTCTCTGATTAGCGATGCTTCCTTTTAAGTTTACTACACCAATATATATTCCACAATATATTATATTTAGGTACTTGTCAGCGAGTTTTCGTAAACTTCATAATGATGTTGTTGTAGGTACACATTAAGAAAATTGGTTATATAAGCAAGTCAATGCTTTTTTAAATCCCGCTGCTTGGATTAAAAAACTAGGTTAAGTTTTTTAACACTGGCAAAATGATATATATTTATAAATGAAAGACTATATCAACTCGGATGGTAATGAACTTTCTACGTTATGTTGCAAAAAGTCTCGCAGCCGGCCATTTTGTGGCCCTTTTAAACCCTTTTCTAAACGTATAGTAAAATTTTTAAATCGTATTTTGCTTATGCAATTTTATTAAACATATTAATAAGCTGTTTTTATATATCAGGCCCTTTTTTGTTTCTTACTAGCACAGAAAACATTTTAACATTTTAATGTATTGCCTGCAAAATAACATTGTAAAATTAAAGAAAATATTTCAAAATCAGCGTAGGGAGGCTCTTTGAATTTCCTTGCTTACGAAAATTTATTGAAATTAATGAAGAAAGTTGACCGAAAACTTTATAATTTTCCGTGGCCCATCTATTCCCTTGAATTTAAACTCAATTGGCCACTCAATTATTTATGGAAATAGGTAAATTGAGTGCGGCCACCTGTCCGGCGATCTCCGGCGAGGAAGAGAGATGAAGAGAAGGATTCTCCACTACCTCTGCTGATTGAGAAATCCCACGCATGCCGGAAAATTTCCGATATCGTCTGGTTCCCTCTTAAGTGTGCCAGCAGAGCGTCTGCACTGGGAGCAAAAATGTTTCTAAAGCGAAAATCATGCCTTAAATTTTGAAAAATATTCTGTAAATTGCGGATCGTCGAAGTTTCCAAAGGAATTTTCCACAAATGTATGAGAATAATTGGTTTGATTTTGTATAGTTAGAGCTTTCCTGTTTGATTTTTGTTCTAAGTGTGGGAGAGAGCGTGGCAGTGAGAGTAAGAGAAAAATTTTGCTGCCGGGAATCTATAAAAGCTGTCCGCTTCCAGCTCAAGCGAGTCATTCGCCGCGAACTCTTGCTTCGACCACAACAATTTCAGTTCCTGAAACAAAGCACATTAAACGCGCTAATTAATAAACAACCAAGTGCTCCCCAGAGAGAAGAGTAAGCGGAAATCCCACACCCAACCGAAAATGAAGCCCACCAATGCCTCCACCCTGGAAGTCATCTCCCCGAAGGTGCGGGTGGAAAATGACTTCATCACATCGGACTACGAGTACCAGACGTCGCACGTGAAGCGCACTTCATCTGGACAGCTGCAGGTGAGCGTTTCCCCTGACCACCGGTTGCATGCGGGGCATCTCCGATCATCAGTCATGGATTTGGCTTTCGGAAGCACATTTTTACGTTCCGCGCTGACCTTCACATTGAACTTTTCCAACGCGGGCGGTCGCAGATGCTCTCCCGCTACACCCATGCGCACTTTTCCACACTCAGAGAATAGTATCGAGAATATCGTGGATACAAGAGTGCCGCGATAATTATTATTATTATTAAGAAATTGTTGCGAAATTCAAACTGTGCAAAATTTAGCTTCAGCCACTGCAGGCCTTAAGCTAACCACAATAACATTTCACGTCATGTAGGGAAATCTTTTAAATTTTAAACTTTAAAGCGTGCGTACAGCTTTTACTACTGGCCCTAAAAAATTGCATTAAATTGAAGAATAATTTTAAATACTTAACGAATTCTTCGGTTTTTGAATATAAAATTTTTTAAGTTTTAATAATAAACTATGCTACTTCCTTTTCCGTCTTCTTAGCTACATTTTTTCAAAGACAAAAATCTTGAGCTCCCAAAATTTTAAACCTTCAATTGTACTATTTTAAGATGTTGAATAATTAACAAACTTGTTGAACGAAAATTTCTCAAATAATTTGTTTTATATAAATATGCTTAATAATATTATTTTCAATACAAAAATTCTAAAGTACAACTTGTTTGCTATATAATTTTTATTACCTAAACAATAGTTCAGCCAAGCTGTAATGTGTTAAAATGAAAAAGCAGCATATCCTATCGAAACTAATAACTTTTATAGTTTTGAATATCGTTCCTGAGTGTAGGAAGGTATACAATTTCCAGCTGTGCCAATATGAGGGGGAAAATACCAATAGGGCCGCTCCCCAATTCGCTGCAGATAAAAATAGCGATAAGCGTGGGCGGTGTTTTGTGGTTTCACCTACCCACTGGCGTCCACCGTTACACGGCCTGTGACAATTACAGCTCATTTATTGATTACTTGCACTGTACCGCCTCAGCAGCTGATGATAAACACTGCTGATATCTCGTCACCATCCCGGGCAGCGGGTGGCGTGATTCTGCGCGCAGGCGCCTTTTTCGGGCACCTAAACAAATACATATAAAAATATATTCCGCTACAGAGATGTCCAGTAAACCCAATCTGGGTGATTGCGGTCGCTGTACGTGTTCTGTTTACATCATACACCCCCACTCTCGCTGCACTTCAAGGTCAATGTCAGGCGATGGCCGCCAAGAGAGTTGACTTTCCTAAGAGAAGCGGTGCTCTCTGAAGTGGCGTGCCAAAGAGAGCGCTCCCTCTGCTGCAAGTTCACAGATTACATATAATATTTCGCCGGCCGGCAAGCGGCTTCTTATTTTTGGACAACTTTCTGGCGGACTTTGGCCAAGCACGTTGTCAAATTATAAATGCAATCATCATTATCATCATTACTTATTCATCAGTTTTTATTTGAGGTTCCAATCAAAGAGCACGTTGACTCGGCAGAAATCGGGACAAGAACTGCTAAAATAAAGCATATGAGACTGTTGGATACCTGTTAGTGTTCTACTTTTTTTTCATAGGAACTTTAATTAAATACATTAACTTATTTTAAATATTTATTTTGGAGATATTATAACAATAAAAGCAGGCAAATAGTATAAATAACTTAATTTTTTTTGCAAGTATTTATGTAAGTTACCCAAAGCCCAAAGCCACCTCATTTCTCTGCCCTTTCTCTGCCGGTACACACAGAATGTAAACAACGCAACAGTGAGGTCAAATAGTAGTCTCCTAACTAAATATGTTTTGGTAATGTTAAATAATAGTATTCAAGGGTAAGTGGGTATTATTACTCCCCCCTGATGTGGTATCCCACACATCTGGTGAAATCTAAATCAGTCTGTCGCCAAGAGCCCCTGTGATCACAAATACACCCCGCTCTACAACGGGTATTGAAATCAGGTTCGCTTCGCAGAAATCACGCGATCATAATTTATACGGCTACCTGACTTGGTTGGCACGATATGGAATGATGATAAGGTGCTCGCCGGACCTATAATAAGTCCAAACGGGTTGTGCTATGCTATGGCCGTATAGGGCTAATCGGCTAATTAGCTAATCGGCTATGCCATCTTTGCAGGTGCACCCCCAGACTACGGCGCTGAAGATACGGACCGGCCGCCATGTGCCCAAACTGGGCGTGATGCTGGTGGGCTGGGGCGGCAACAACGGCTCCACACTGACTGCCGCCCTGGAAGCTAACCGCCGGCAGCTGAAGTGGCGCAAGCGGACTGGCGTGCAGCAGGCCAACTGGTTCGGCTCCATCACCCAGGCCTCCACAGTTTTCATTGGATCCGACGAGGCTGGCGCGGACGTGTACGTTCCGATGAAGGAGCTGCTGCCCATGGTGGAGCCGGACGACATTGTTGTGGATGGTTGGGATATCAGCGGCCTGCATCTGGGCGACGCCATGCGCCGTGCCGAGGTCCTGGACGTGGCTCTGCAGGACCAGATCTACGATCAGCTGGCGCAGCTTCAGCCACGCCCATCCATCTACGACCCGGACTTCATTGCGGCCAATCAGTCGGAGCGCGCCGACAATGTGATCGGGGGAACGCGTCTGGAGCAGTACGAGCAGATCCGGAAGGACATTCGCGACTTCCGCCAGCAAAGTGGCGTCGAGTCCGTTATTGTCCTGTGGACCGCCAACACAGAGCGCTTCTCTGATGTTCGACAGGGTCTGAACACCACCAGCCAGGAGCTCCTGGCCTCGCTTCAGGCCAACAATTCCGAGGTTTCGCCGTCGACGATCTTCGCAATGGCCAGCATTGCTGAGGGGGTGAGTTGGCACCTACGCATTCTCCAGAAAATACATTAAATGTATCTACTTCTGCTCCCATCCGCAGTGCACCTACATCAATGGCTCGCCGCAGAACACCTTTGTCCCCGGTCTGATCCAGTTGGCCGAGGAGAAGAAGGTCTTCATAGCCGGCGACGACTTCAAGTCTGGTCAGACGAAGATCAAGAGCGTTCTGGTAGACTTCCTGGTGGGGGCCGGCATCAAGCCTGTGTCGATTGCCAGCTACAACCACTTGGGTAATAACGACGGAAAGAATCTGTCCGCTCCCCAGCAGTTCCGCTCCAAGGAGGTAGGTTCTAGGTGCTTTGTCCGCGAGATCAATACTTCATTCGACGCCTTGCCTTGACAGATTTCCAAGAGTAACGTGGTGGACGACATGGTGGCCTCCAACAAGCTGCTCTACGGGCCGGACGAGCATCCCGACCATGTGGTGGTCATTAAATACGTGCCCTATGTGGGTGACAGCAAGCGAGCCATGGACGAGTACACATCCGAGATCATGATGGGTGGCCACAACACCCTGGTGATCCACAACACTTGCGAGGACTCCCTACTGGCCACACCCTTGATCCTGGACCTGGTCATCTTGGGCGAGCTGAGCACTCGCATCCAGCTCCGCAGCGCAGAGAACGAGTCCGCCCCCTGGGTGCCCTTCAAACCGGTCCTCTCCCTGCTGAGCTACCTGTGCAAGGCCCCGCTGGTGCCCCAGGGCTGCCAGGTGGTCAACTCGCTCTTCCGCCAGCGGGCTGCGATCGAGAACATACTGCGGGGCTGCATCGGCCTTCCGCCCATCTCCCACATGACCCTGGAGCAGCGGGTAAGCAGGATCCGTCCGAATACCTCCCCGGTTGCATATCAAAACTCTTTGTATCTTACAGTTCGACTTCGCTACCATTACGAATGAGCCTCCGGTGAAGAGGGCCAAGATTCTGGGCAAACCATGCGCCGTTGAATCTGCCACAAATGGCAAGATTCATGCCAATGGACACAGCAATGGATCCGCCAAGCTGGCCACCAACGGGAACGGCCACTGATAGTATAGCTCCTTGCTTTGGAAATATATAATTGGAATATATACGGTTTAATTGGATAATTTACCAAACTAGACTTAAGATACAATTACTGAATAATCGTTTAAAATAAAACCAAAAACCAATATTTAGTTCCACTTATTTCATCGTAAGATGTCTCTATACACTAGCAATACCATCAGAAATAACATCGTTTCAATTTTATTAAGGGTAATAAGGATAAATGGATTTATTTTTGTCATTCTCTCGATGTACTTACAGTATCTCGTAGAAGACTCAGATAAAATAATAAATTAAAATAAATTAAAAATTCATTTTTTCTATATGCTTTATATTTATGGGTAAAATCAAATGTTTTTCTTACCCTTACCCTTTTATTTCCGCTTGGATATAAATAATAAATTACTGATTCTTATTTACAAATCTAAAATGCTGGTGAACGATCACAGAAAGCAATTCCTATAAGGCTTACGAATGCGAATCGAGTCTTTAAACGTATATCATTCTACTCTGAAAAGTGACAATTATAAGCTATGAATCTAAATAATAAAATTATTCCTCAAAGTCCTAAACAGGCCTAGAGAAATAACTAATCCTGGGAAAGTAGTATCTAGTTTAAGTTTACATTGACTTTTCAATTCCATTTTAATAACAGTTGCCAGGCGTTATTGTCATGACTTTTATGGGATATACAAACTTAGAAGTTAGCTGAGTTTTTATGTTATAGTTATTGGAATTTTATATTCATGTCAATATATAAAAAACCATAATATATAAAGCCGCCAAACACTATGCTACAAAAGACCTCGCTCCCTAATCACTACTATGGAAAATGATACTCCGTTTACTTCTGATAAGACTATGGGGTGATGGATGGTAGGGGTAATAATATTTTTTTATATTCGGCCCATGGCATTTATCCATCTGGGCGATATCGGTATTTATTTAGTTTTTATGACTCCTTATTGTAGATTAGGAATAACGTGCTTGCCTTCAGTTAGTGTGTATATAGAAAAAAATCATAGAATCCAAATATCACATACAACTTACATAAGTAAAGCCTGACTATAAAAAAGACTGCCATAATTTAATGATAAATATTGAACAGATTTGTACTTAAGATATATACAAGTATTTTAAAATTTTCGATTAACCTTGATTAAAGGACCATCTCGGGCATTATGGGGTACACATATTTGTGATCAGAACCTCCTAACTAGACCGACAATCTCTTCATTATACCCTTGCAGGGTATTATAATTTCAGTCAGAAGTTTGCAACGCAGTGAAGGAGACCTTTCCGACCCTATAAAGTATATATATTCTTGGTCAGCATCAAAAGCCGAGTCGATCTAGCCATGTCCGTCTGTCCGTCCGTCTGTCCGTTTCTACGCAAACTA
>JAEIIJ010017000.1:0-16286 GCA_018904815.1 Drosophila ogumai | reverse complement strand
TTCAGAGTGACCAAGGAAAAAATATCAAATAAAAATATCGCGACTTCGATATTTGGGCAAAAAAATCGTCAAACACAAATTCTCTCTCGGTTCGGTTGCAACGGAGCCGAAGGTGCTGCCGAAGGCTGCCGAAGCAGGTTCGGGTTTCGCCTTCGAACACTCTACATTCTACACGAGAATTCTACCCCAAAACGAGAATTCTACCCCAAGCATGTAAATTGACATTGAAGTCCAGAGTGACCAAGGAAAAGAAATCAAAAAATACAAATAAAAATATCGCGATATTTGGGCAAAATTTTCACCCTAGCGCAAGCACATCAGAAACAAGAAACTAAAAAGTAACAACAACAAAAAAAAAAAAAACTCGACGCGTTCGGTTGCGGAGCGGACTCTTGTTGTTTTTAGCCGCCAACCGCTCGGAAAATTCGAAAACTCTCGTAAAAACTTGGTGACTAAAGTGCGACCAACCAGAAATGCATTAATTTGTGCATAAAAGTGACAAATAGCGACGAATAGCAACAAATAGCGACAAATTGTGACAAAGAAAGCCGAGTTCGGGGCGGCGTTTCCTTTATTCTGTGTTGCGGTGTTTTACTCCCAAGCTTATAACTAAACCCAAACAGTGTTTAAAAGTTGTCTATAATAGTATGTCTTATTTATTATTATTATTTTAAGCACGAAAATGCCACCCTCAACCGCGTCCCTTGCAACGGTGTGCGTGTAACGTGCGCCCTCGCGCCTGTGTGTGTGTGTGTGAAACGAAATTGCCGCCAGCCAAATAAATTGTTTATATTGTATTTGCAACGAATAAATTGCTGCGCCAGCTCGTTTACCGTTAGAGCAAGAGCAAGAGAGCGTAAACACATTCAACATGTTGCAGTCACTAAAACTAAAACAAAAGCAAAGCTGCAAAAACAACAACAAGAACACAGTGGATCAGCTCTGCCGCTCTCTCGAGTGTTTTTGCCGTTTGTTTTGATTTTCACACACACACTAGCGTAGCCGAAAGAGAGCAGCAGAGAGAGCACTGATTTGTTTGTTGTATTTGCAATCTAATAAAATTCTGCCGTTTCTTTTTGTTGTTGTTGCAGTTTTTCGGATTAAAAGTCAAGCAATTATCAGTGTTAAATAAAAATAAACAAAAATCGGAATCAAATTGGATTATCGCGAAGAAGGGAAGAAATAAGTAAGTCATTTTTACAAACTTATCGCCTAATTATGTGGTTTTATTGTATTAATATGCTCAGCGTGGGTGGCTATTTGCATTTCGAAACCAGTTTTTGTGGTTTTCTTTCAAAAAATATACATTTCTGTTTTGTTTGATAAGACCTTGAGGCGCGCTGCGCGTAGAACTTCGTTTGATTGATGTTTTATGCTTCGGGCCTCGCTGTTCTTGTTGTTGTTTCATCTCGTTTAAGCTCGAGTCAAAGCTCGGCTTTAAAAATAGATCAAGACCAGTTTTTGCGCGGCGCTTTGGAGTTGCCAAATAATTTCCTAAGCCGCTGCAGTTTCTGTATTTTGTTTTTTTCCTTTTTTTGCTTGCATTGCCTAGAAATGATGGATGTACATTGTACAATGCTGCGATCTATGCTCTCTGTCTCTCCCTCTCGCTCGCACTCATACTTGGAGTGCTTGCCGCTGTCTCGCTTCCTCGCCGAAGTTGTCGGTTGAGTTTTTACGGCCGTGTCTCTCGTTTGTGTTTTCATTTATTTGCCTTTGTCTTTGGTCTGTTGACTTTGTTTTGGGATTCTCGCTGCTCTCTGCTCTTCTTCTTCCACCTTCGATCCTTTGCCTTTGATTTTGATCCTTGTAGGTAGCGAGGGAGATGGAAAGGACGAACAGGGCACGAGAGAGAAATAGCGTAGGAGCGAGTGAGAGTTACCGTTGATTCATTCACTTCCATACGAATCTCAAAGATACTCGAATCTTCTGTCTCTTCAAAACCAATTCAATAAGTATTTCGGGCTGGGATTTTGTAAGCGGACTAAAGTAATAAAAGTGGTTACCTTTAGGAGCAAAGAATTGCGTTTTTGATGAATTCTGCTGATGCAATAAATTCTTGTATCTCATTTTAGCTGTTATTACATTAGATTTAAAAATTATTTAATAAATTTGACGGTATTTATTATCTAAAAAATATTATTAAATGAGACTTTAAAATTGTATTCAATTTTAATAACAGCTTTAAAGCAAATCTATTATTGTATCTTTTTAACGCAATTATTCCCAATGAGTTCTGTTTTAAGAGCAAGCACGGTTTTCAAATAATTACTCTAAATCATAGGAACTATAACTCTTGAATTGTATTTAACAAAAATAACATCTTAAAGAAGCTTTCTTCTATCTTTTTATCTAACGCTGTAATTCCCAACGAGTTCTCAAAAGAATATCTTAGGAATTCAATAAAATATAAAAACAATTGTTAATTAAATACAGCTTTATTTTTTAGGGAACTTTCTTAGCTTTCCCATATTTTTCATTAACAAATTAAGCCCATAAATTCATTCTTTCTACTATACTTGCCCCCACCTTTCTCGACATTTAACAAATGCATTTAAAAGGTGCATTCCAATGGAATGCCAATGGAAAAAGTCTGGACTTAAATAGATGGTATACCCAAGACATTTTAAATACTTTTTTCTTCACTTGATAAACAGTTTTATTTGTCCGGCTCGTCAAATGTCTTTTTTTTTTTTTTATTTATTTTTTGTATTTTTAATGTTTTTTCCTCGCCCTCCGGTCTCCGGGCGTTTGTTTTGCCTACTATTTCGTCTCTGTCTCCGCTTTTCGCCTCGTTCTTCGAGTGGTCTAACATGTAATGTATGCCTTGGTCTTTAGTTTCTTTAGTTCGTCTTCAAGACACCGGAAGTTGTTGCTAGGCTGAAAAAAGTTGTGTTTTTCACTGTATTATGTGTGTGTTTTTTGTCAGCGGTCGCAGTCGCCATCGCCATCTCTCTTGGCAGCGCTGTATCGCCATCTCTATCGGCCGGCAAGTGGCGCGTGTGAATGACCCAATTAAGCTGGAGATAACCCGGCCTAAGCTTCGGCTTCGTAGGTGGCTTTAAACTACTCGGATGGATGGATGGGATGGGCTGTGGCCAAGGAAAAGCAGGCACCAGAAGCCCCAGAACCCGCCAGACGAACACGACACGACAAACAAAAAAAAAAAAAAAGAGTTCACATCGAATATCGAATGTGAAGTTTGAACTGTAAACAGGTTTACTTGGGCTCTCCTCGCTCCGTCTGCTGCAGTTGCACGGTACAGGTGTACTTGACTAATGCGAATTGAGTGGAGAGTGAATACTAAAGATGTAAACCGCAGGATTTGTCGCTTAAGCTGGGCAAAAACTTTCAGTAAACTTAAATTCCATAGATGAATTAATGATTTGAAATAATACAAAATAATGACATATATAAATAAATAAAAAGTATAAATTCAGCATTTATAGTAGTTGTATCTTTCGCAATATTAAGTTGAAAGATATACAATTTTCATGTAGATACTTTCCTAACAAGTATTCTTTGATAATAGATGTATCGCTTTATCTTTAATTTTAAAATGAAAACTAAAATATTCTTTTCATATGAAATTAAGCATGCGATTCTTTTAGATACTTTACTATTTACCTTGTAACTAGCATTATTACTTATTTCTTAGGTAATGCTAATCAGAAATTCCTTGTAAGCTACTAAACATTAATAAATATTTACCTTACCTCCCCCAGTCAAAGGTGAAACTATTTTAAACCCACAAATAAATGTGGGAACCTGTTTAAATTCCCTACAATTACTCAATTACAGCTTAAATACCGAAAATGTTTATTTATACCATACGAAACTCATTAAAAAAACATCTATTATACGCTTTGTAAAACATTTTTAACATCCAATACCCCTATTATTACTCTTGAGGAGGCCTCACTGTCTCTTGTCTGGTGTGTGTTGCTTTATTTTGTCAGGCCAAACTCCTGTTCAGCATTTTTGTATTAAATATTTCGCACCATGTTCTGCATTTATTCGGATACGAGAGATCTCCCGAGGCTTCAGCTCCATATCCAGCTCCACCTCCAGCTCCACTCTCTGTCTCCGTCTCCAACCGCTGGCATATTTTGTCGTTGAGTCAGTTGGGGTCAATGCTGCTGCTGCTGCTGCGGCTGTGGCTGCCGCTGCTCAAGTTAACTCTTTGCTCACTCACTCAACTCACTTTGCTTGGTGGCCAAAAAACAGGTTTCCGCTTTGGCTGAGCTTTTGTTGGTGGCTTTTTCGGGTTCGAGTTTGAGCCTCACCCACAGTTGAATATTGTATTTTTTTTATTTCGATTTTTTGTTTTTTTTTTTTGTTGAAATCCAGATCCCAACCCTCGAGAGAAACATCCCTTCCGCCATGAACCGCCCTCGAAGCAAGCAATCGCAACCTGAGACACTGGGAATGCTGCGAGTGCAGATGGAACTGGGAATCCTCTCCGACTGCCAATGGGGACTGGGTATCTGGGAATGGGATGAAGCTCTGGAGCTGAAGCCGGTGCTATCCCGAAGGTGGATGCCCCATTCCAGGTGTTTGGCCGCTGCATTGTAGCAGGCGCTCAGCCAGTGTAGCCGCGTGACTGCATTTATGGCCATGTTGCAAGTTGCTGCTGCACCGCGCAAGCCAGCAACATTCGCGAAAGGTGGAGACGTAGCCATTTCTGCACCGGTTTTCCAGCCATTTTCCCTCCGCACCGCAAACACCTCCCCCCCTGATTTTCTCCTCGACATTTCGCATTGTGTTTATTCGCCTGCGCTTTCTTTCTTATCGCCTGTTTCGCTGCTGCCACAACTTGCTGCTGTTGCCGCTGTAGATGTTGCTGCTGCTGCTGCTGTTGTGGATGTTGCTGCGGATGCTGCCACTGCACCCTTGCGGTGGCAACAGCAGCTGCACATGTTGACTGCCCCCAAAAGAAGCGCATATCGAATTAAGTTAAACATTTCTGGCTCCTGGTAATGCAAGTTTTTATTGGAAAGTGATGGCTTTGTTAATCAAAAGCTTTATTAAACAATTTAGCAAACTGTAAACACTAATTACATATTATTTATTAATACTTTGTTGCTTACATCGGGAAATAATATGAAAGTTAAAGTGTCTATAAGCTGTAGTGGCTCAGTAAATGATATCCTTCTAGTAATTTAGTAGTTTGTTTATTATGTAGTTTATTTAGCTGTCGATAAACGACCTTAAACAATCTATAATAAATTCTGGGAATAGCTTTAACATTAGTACTGATAAGGTACCGATTTCTTAATAGTAAATATTTAGGTACTTCAGTGCTAGATTTCACTCGAAAAAATATATTTCCAAGACTTCTATTAATCTGTATGTAGTTTCAAGATTTCTGAATATATAGTAGCATAATCTGGCAAGCATAAAATAATTTTTAAACCTTATTTACTTTTAAAAACCCAATCGCAAACCAGCGCAATCTAGCGAGAGTGAGTTTGCTTTTCGCCTTAATCAGCAGAAAATAATATGCGAAATATACGGAACGGATCGGATCGGCACAGATGTGCCCAAGTATATATAGAGCACTTTATGTGCGGACCCGTAGAGCCATGAAGCTATATAGAGCTACATAGAGCTCCATCTAGAGGCAGTTCGATGGCGACGAAATGTGCGGTGTACATCGCCCAGTGTGTACAGTTTTGGGAGAGCGAGGCGATAGAAAATATAAACAAATAATTAACTGACATATCCGTATGCTTATCGCGCAGCAAACCGCAGCAGCAGCTACGACGGCAGACGCACAGATACACAGATACGGATACGGATACAGAGACAGATACATGCACACGTTCGGGGCGACTGAGAGCGACTCTGAACTGAAATTTGTATCTGACAAAATGCCATAATGAACGTGCTGAGTGGCGTCGCCGTAGCCTCTGCCTCTGCTTCTGCTTCTGCTGTCGCGCGGAACCAGATACTCAGATACGAAATACAAAAAAAAAAAAAAAGAAGCAAGGCGAGATACTCTCGTACTTGCTGGCCGTTTCTGCGGTACTCGAATGTGCTGCGAGTGTATCTACAACATCAAACGTGCGTTTGCCAGCAGCGAGCAGTGAGCTACAATTTTGTTTGAGATTCTTCTTGCTTGCCTTTATTTTCGGGTTAATATAAATCAGTTTTTTTCGGTTGTCTGCGATCCCAGAGGTTTCCATTGCTGCTACTGCTGCCGGCACGCGCACGCATCTGCCAGATACTTGCGCTCCGCACCACATGAGATACACTTTCTGGCCCGTTGGTTAGGCAATCGTCCGCATCTGGGAAAACAGCAAAGGGGTGGCAGCAGTTGCCTAGCCGCCTTGCTCCCTCCTCCGCGCCCATTAATTCTAATGCTAATTTGCTAAACTGCCGTTCGTCGTCTTAGTTTGTCCAAGTTGAATGCATTTTTAATTAGAGCCCAATACACCAGGTTGAAACCGAAATCGAACGAAAGCGGGCAGCAAGCAGTTGGGCTGTTGCCTTAACCTGTTAACTTGGCTTGTTGCTGTTTCTATTCCCGCTGCTGCTGGTTGAGACTAGTGAGACGCGTGGGAATTTTTTTTAGTACATGTCTTTTGTATACACTGCACCTAAAGAGGGTTTTGTGGTTTTGGAATAGAGAATGATGGGGAGAAAATATATATAGATTAAGTATAAGTTGCATTATTTTAAGATTTATTAAACTTTAAAGCTTGCAAATTATAAAAGTTATTCTCAATTCACAGATTTTCTCAGCTTTATTTGTTTTCTAGTAAAATTATTTATTATTCATTTCATTTAGCAACATTTTTAATTGTTTATTTCAATAGTTACTAAGCCCTTTTAACACATATTCAACCTGCTCTTTTGTTGCTTAATTTCCATAAACAAATTCCCCTTGAAACCCTCACCATAAAGAGCACTCATTAGTCGCTAATCCATTGCCTGACCGCTTTTGTTTTATATAAAATCAGAGACCTGCGATTATCGGATTCAGATTTCTATATAAAATTTATTTTAATTTTTGTATTCTCTTTGCCTCGACACCGAATTTCCTGCACATACAAAAAGTATGAAGCGTATAAATTTATAGATAACACTATGTGCGTACAAAATGTCTACATAGTATATGTATAAATAAACATTTTTTTAGATTTCGAATTGGCTTTTGGCAAATAAACTGGTTTAAAACATCTGGCAATAATTGTAGATCCATAAAATGCCGAGATACTTTCGATTGTGACGGTGGTAAAGGTGAGAGAGTGAGAGACTGGAGATTCCTTATATTCATTCATTAACTTTAACTCGAAGCACATGCATAATTATTAACTCTGGTCTCTTTTTATGTGTCTTAGTTAGGTCTCCCTGTCGCTGAATTAGACTTTCACTTTTTTTTTGTTTTCGTGCTTTTGTTTCAAAAGTAACAATTTGTGTGTGCTTGCTGTGTGTTTTTGTTGTTGTTGTTGCAGTTGTTGCCTTCTTATTGTGTGTTGTTTTTGGCCCGATGCCGCCGCCGTTGCCGTTGCTTCTCTGATATCGAAATTACGTAAAGATGAATGGCCGCCCATTGTCTGGCCCACGTTGGAATTTTTGGAGCGCGGGTGGTGGGAGAGGTCGTTGATCGGGCAGATATATAAGGGTATATAATAAGGGGGGCCATATAGCGGGAATCTGTCGCAATATCCCACTGAACTGGTAGCCATCTGCAAGACGGGGCTTTACAGGCTTGCAAAGAAATCCGTCTTGAGGTCGAGCGATCAGTAACTATAATATATGTATATCTATATAAAGATTATACATATTATAAACAATTTAAGTTACTATCTGATTGTCTTTTAACTACAAACATTGTGGTTATAAATAACTTACATTTGTGTGATAAATGTCAACTACTGTGTTTTTGGCTGGTACCATAAAAAAAATCGAAGTTATGGAAATTATGATCTGCATATATTTACGACAGACTTCAATAATAAAACATCCATATCTTTGTAGTTTTAGTAACTATTCCTAACCGGGTTGTATTTTATTTTAATATACAACCATTTACTCACCACATACTAACCAGAAATGATAATATTTGGTACCAAAATCAATTCATAATTTGGCAATCAAATAACTAATATTTATCACCCTTTCTCCCACGACTTGTGATTACTTCCCTTTGTCATGCAAAGAATTACACATAAATATCAGCATATGGAAAGTAAATCAAACTAGAACTTGAATCTTGGAGACACAGACACACTAGAAAAAAAGCACAGTTTCAAAATTGCCTGCCGAATGTCACATTCGATTAATGTTTGATGATTGCCTTCCGATAGCGTTTCAATTGATGTCAGTTGTCAACATAATTAATTGCGTGTACACCTCTGCAAACACACGAGCGAACTCACGCATCTAGGGGCAACAGGCAGAGAAAGAGACACGATTGACAGCGGCAAGCTGCAAAGGAAATATATACATAAAGAGAAAAATAGCTAACTAATAATATGAGAATTATACCTTAAAATTAAGATACGAATCTTCAAAGTTTGAATGACAAAATTAACAAATGAAAGAGACAAGACGTTTAAACATTTTAATAAATCAATAGTTTTCGGTTTTTAATATATGTAAAATCGGGTTTGTCTTGCCAATGCAACAAATTTTAAATAAATGATTTAGGAAACCTTTAA
Source organism: Drosophila ogumai (assembly GCA_018904815.1). Taxonomy (NCBI): domain Eukaryota; kingdom Metazoa; phylum Arthropoda; class Insecta; order Diptera; family Drosophilidae; genus Drosophila; species Drosophila ogumai. The sequence goes on along the minus strand of JAEIIJ010017000.1, from coordinate 7,617 downwards.
ATAAATTCAGTTTTAAAGTATTTAAATCTCTGTTTTTTTTTTTCAAGAGATATAAAACCTAGAAAAACTGAGGTGCTATAAAAGTCACTAGGGTTTTTAATAAATACAAAATTCAATATTGTAAACAGTGTAATTTTTACACTAAATTCAGAACCTCAAAGATAGCATTGCATGCGTTTAGATACATTTGGAAAGGATTTAAAAACCCGTGCAATTTTTTTTAGCACGTGAAATATAGTAACTATTAAAATAAAAATTATTAACCAATTTCAATTCATAATTATCACTTTATTTTCGCTCTGTGCGTCTGCACACACTTACCCCCTTAACTTCTCTCGGGCTAACTAAACTCGGTTTCGAATCAATCAAGGCTAAAACCTGGCCACACACACGCACACATCAACATCCACACATCCATCGTTTCAGATTTCATAGGAAAATGTTTTTGGGTGGGAAAAGCAACAACAGCAGCAACTACAACATCATGAAGATGGAAGAAGGGGATAAGAAAAGACCGTAACGAAAATGGAAGTCAATTTATTAACTAAAAAAAAAAAAAAAAACAAAATAATGAAAAACTGGCCAACAAAAAGAGCCGCTTGTGTGTGACTGTGTGTGTTTATGGTAGGGGTGTATGTGTGTGTCGGCAGTTTTTTTTTTGGTGTTGCTGGTTGTCAACGTTAATTAATCAATCATTGTACAAAATCTTGACTCGGGCATTAATCATTTAAAATCAAAAAGTTTTTTATACTTTAAACTGGAAAGGATAATGGAAATTCAGAAGGTTTGAGAGGATACACTCAGCTTTTGCGAAAACAAATTGCCTGGAAAAGGGGCAAAAAGAAGGGGAGGCAGGAAGAAAAGGCCCAGCAAAAGAATATGAAATTGCTAGACAGAGATGGCCTTATCTCTGTTCAACTTCTGTTTGTTTGGTATTCCTTTACTTGTATTATTTTAGGAGGTAACACTAACAGTAAATGGGGTATATTGTATTTTGAAATTCTAAATTCAAGTCTAAAGTATATGTAATTTAAATTAGGTATAAAGCTATCGATATATCGGAAACTATACGATTTCAGAATACAATATAAAATATAGATTCTTGATTCTAGATTCTTTGATTGATTAAAACTTTTGATCCAGAAAAAAGAATCCTGTTGTAGGTATAAAACAATCAAACCCCCTTTTGGTATGCAATGAAAATTTCTAAATGGAATACCGGGTATCTCACAGTCGTGGCTCATCACCTCGTGCTCTTTTTACTTGTTTTTTATTAAGCTTTTTTTTCGCTTTTGCCACTCAACACGTTTTCTGGTTCTTTCGGTGTGTTAGTGTGTGTGCTTGAGCATGCGGCCGCACTTGTGCCACGTACAACAAATACAACAAGAAGAACTACAAAGAACAACGACAACAAACAGCACACCGGCGAGGAAAGTTCATTTGAATGCTTTTCTTTTATGCTTTCCCAGAGACACACAAAATAATCATACAAAAAATGATGGTTTTTAACTCAGAAAACAAAAAAAAATCTACGAATTAATCTGGAATATAACTCCTTGATCTGCCACCGAGATTTCCACTTGGTTTTAATTGGGCCTGTGCCTTTTTTATGGCCTGCTTGGGTGTGGGAGTGCAGCCAGCCAGCCACTTGACTCATTACATATTTATGGCCAGATTCCCTTTAGCCTTTCGCATTTACATTTTTCAAATGAATTCAGCTAAAAGATTGGCGTAGGAAATTTCCATTTGCAAGATTGTCATTTCTTGTATTTATTTATGTATTTTCTTTTTTGGTGAGAGGTTACAGCACCTCTTGGCCCGAAAGGGTTGCATGCCCTAATGATCCAAATGTCAATAAGCTTTATTTGTTTATACTTTGAATGGAAAGTTTTAGTTATCTTCCAGGGTCATAAAATATGATAAAAAAAAAAACGTGTGAAAATCTGGGAATTTTCTTTTAGCGATATTTTTGAGAAACATGCTTTAATATAATAAAAGTATTATATATAATATCGGTTAATTATTTTTGAATTGGTTTTATTTTGCAATATTTTTTTGTTTTCTTAGTTAAAACATGTATTTTTTTAGCTTGAAAAATATAAGGAATATAAAACGCGTCGACTACAATTTTTATGTAAAATTGTTAATTTAGTAATTATTCAAAATAAATTAGTTAATAATATTGAAAATATAAAGAGCAGCTGGAACCAGAAAGAGAACATTTCCTTTTTTGTAGCATGCAAATAACTGCATAGATCCGCACGCTCTCTCTCACCGTGCATCTCATGGATGTGCTTGGCTGGTCAGGGGCTGAAGGGCTGTTCGATAATTTGGGTGGTGGTGGGGGGTTTGGCCTGATGCTGTTGTTATTGCTATTGTTGTTCCTATTATTGCTCTTGTTGTTGTTGCTGTTGTCCGAGCGGCCTGCATGTGTCACACACTGTACATCGTACATCGCTCTCTTCGTCGTCGTGTCTGCATTTGTATGTACATATGAATGTATGTGTGTGTAGTGCAACGACCTGTGACAAAAAGGCAGCAACAACAACATGGCAGAGGCAGCAGCACAGGAACAACAAAAACAAGACGAGAACAAAAACGTGTGACGCAGGGATGTTGTTACGTGAGAGAACTGTGAGTGAAAGAGAGCGTTTTGCTAGAGCCTGAGTGAGTGAGAGAGCTCGTATTTTGGGGTACAGCTGTTAAAGAAACTCCCACGCCGCTGCCTCTGCTGCAGCGCTGCAACTGAGCTGTTGGCGTCGCTGCTAAGTTGGAAATTTTTATGCGGCTTCTGCTCAATTTCTTGTTGTTTTTGTATTTGGTTGTTGTTATTGTTTGAAATACAGTGGAACTTCAATGATTACAAAACTTATAAAAAAAAATTAAATAAAAATGTAATTAAACCGTTTACACCCTTTTATCACCATTTTTCTATAATTCCTAATATGGTAGATGCTTTTTTCAAAAACAACCTATAAACTCGCAAGGACACTGAAATGATACTGTTACTCACAAGTAAAAATTTTTAAAATAAATTAGTTTTAATTTTTTTTTATTTATTAAGCTCTTCCAGTCAAAAAAGTGTGTCTTTCAGACGCTTGACTGTGATGCTTAATCTTCTGGCGTTTGTTGCATTTAGTTCTTTTATTTTTATTTTTGCTGCTCACAAGCCTAAAGCGATTTTGGTTGCATTTACTACTAAATAACACAGAAAAAAGTACAGAAAAATGAAAGAAAATGAGAGAAAAATGTTTTCCTTGAAATTGCTTTGTTGTGTGCACATAAAACCAAAGGGAAAACAGGTTGCTGGGAGAAAAAACAAGGGACGGAGGATGCAACTAGAAGGAGATAGGGTTATATAGTGCTGCATGATGGACTCAACTTCATTAATTAGCCTCATGAAATGCGCCTGCTAAACACGCCTTAATTAGTGGGTCAAACATTGTATCTGTGGGATGTATGCATCTGTATCTGTATCCGTGTATGTGTGCATCTTGTATCTCAGAGTGGGATACAGATGTGTGTGTGCATTTCCGGGCAGTCGAACATCGTTTAGTTCCAATTTGTTAAAATATAAACGCCACTCACAGCATGAATTAATTAACGTTAATCAACTTTCGCGCCCATAAAAACAATCTAAATAGAGAACTAGAATTGTGAATTGTGTGAGTGTGTTCTGAGGGCACGAGTCTGTTGATGGTATTTAGCACTTGCTTTACTATAGTTAGAAGATGTTACGGATTGACTCTGATACATAGCTAATATTTTAAATTTTTAAAATAAAATTTATTAAAACGATTTTGCTGAGGAAAGCGAAATAAAGCTCCATTTATTAACGATAACTTATGACATCTTTGGGTATTTTATGAATGTGAGGTGTCCTGTTCCTTTGATTATATGTACTTCCCAAGATTAAAGCATCAGCTTATTGTCACGGTTTGATAGAAACACTTTAAGAATTTATTATGCTTCATAATCGGGATACTAATAGGTTGTACATAAAAGAGTGGAAGAAAACGTTACAGATTTGTATACTCTATTTTATGTTCTTTTGTTGTGTAAATGTAATTTACCGTGACTGACTCTCCGTCGTATTCTGGTGCACCTGGCGGTAGTTGTCCCATCGATAAATTCAGGAAGATCGTTAGCCATAGCAGCAATAAAAATGCAAAATTGTAACACAACATTGTTATTGGTTTGGTTATTTGTCAAAGACTGAAAGCAAAGACTGAAAGCTAAAGCTAACCGAGGCAAGCTATGGCAGCTACCGCAGTCAAGTTCATATGTATATGTATAGTGATTAGGATTATATATAATGGTATTTGTCGAAATTATGACTATATGACTATACAAGACTTAATTTAAATTGAAACAAAAAGCTGAGACAAAGCTTTAAACGTAAATTGTATATAGACATGAGAATAAGAAACAAATTAATATATAAGCCCTTCAAAAACGTTTTTTATATATGTATATATGGTTAGTATGTTCGTAGTCTTTCTCAAATAAAAAATGTAGTAAATAATAATATAATATGATTAAAGATGTATTTTCAGCAACTATTTTACTTTTTTCTTCTTATTTATTCTGTTGTTGGTCTTGGAGGTATTTTTGTTGCTTTTTAGCGACACAATTTCATGGTTTTCAGCGCTAGTCACGTGTAGCTCATAAATATTTAAGCGTTATATGAGGGGATACGTATAAATGTATATATATAGGGTGTGGTGGAGGGGTTTTCTGTTAAACCCTGTTTTACTTTTTTATAGTTTTCTGCGCGCTGTTTGTTAATTAAGCAAAAAGCATTGCGAAATGCCAGACAATTTAAGACTTCATTAGCGGAGGGGTCAATGGTGGCGACCAGAACTGGTAACCGGAAGTAGAGCCCCCTTTGGCTTTTGAAGGATACGTAAAGAAGGCTCTCAAGTTCCTCTCTCTCTCTTTTTGTTCTCTCTCTCTCTGTCTTTCTTGGCGTTCTTGAGGATTACCAGCACCTGCCCCAGGTACATTTACATTTAAGTACATACAGATAAACGTGTGTGTTTAACCAAAAAGTCCTGAAGGAGGCCTCAAAATATGGCATATCCTTGCTGCAAAAAAAAAAAAACCGGAATCCCCACCGAAACAGTGGACACTGACTAAAAATGCCACAAATTTAAAATAAAATATATAAAATCTATAAATACCTCATCGATACCACTTTTAAAAACACTTAATTTCAAACTATAAACTCGCATTTACACTCGCTAACCCCTAAAAACGCTTTGAATAATTTTGAATGACTCGAAAAAAAAAGAAGAAGTGATACCACCGCCCTGGTCCTCGTCAATTGGCAATCGGCAGGCATGAAAACAGAAATAGAAAATTAATTAAAGTTGGCAGGCAGTCGACCATTTATTCATTGTCCTATCCCGTTTATGGGTTTTCCTTCCTTTTCGCCCATGAAAAGTCACCCCTGCGAGCGAGAGCTGAAGAGTGGAAAGTAGAAGACTCTTGACGAGTGGTTGGCCCGTTAAAATGTTGTACAACATGGGTTAAATATGGGCGCAGCTGTGCGAACACGGGCGAACAGTGAGGCCTCGATAAGTGACTTTAGAAATTAGGGCAGTCAAAAGTATAATCAAATTAAACATTAACCTTTGATGGGTAAGTTTAGAGATATTGAGAGATATAAATAAATAAAAACTAAGTAGTACTGTTATAACAAAAAAGTTTAAGTAAACTTGTACATAAATCCATCAAATATGTACATATATTATAATTTGCCCTTGTTTAAAATACATTTTTAATTTCAAATAGTATATAGTCTTATATATTGATAACCTTCTTATTCGCAAGGTTAAGAGATAGTTTGTTATTGATAACATTCTGAAGTCTATAATGTGTATACAATTTTCGTTTGAATCTTTGTCACAGCTTTTGGTTTCAATTTAGATTAGGTGTTGCATAATCATTCCTCTAAAAACTTTACAAATACAAAAAAAAAAATGAATCTTGACTGTCATTGCTTGGTTCAATTTTAGATTTTTGTATAAATTGCCTCGGCTAGCTTTGTTTTTGATCAGTCTTCGAAAAATCACCAAAATAATCACAATGTTGTGTTGGCGCAATTTTGCTTTTTTATTGCTGCTATGGCTAACGGTCTTCACAAATTTATCGATTGGAAAATCACCGTTTGAAAACTACGAAGAGCCGGTCACATTAGACTACGGTGAGGAGCCGGTCACGGTAAGTCACACTTAGACAACAAAAGATAATTATATGGAGTAAACAGTATAAAAATCCATAACTTGTCCACTCTTTCAACCACAACCTATTAGGAACCGGAAAAATGGATAGAATAATGGAGAATAATAAATTGTTCTGATGCTTTTTCCTTGGGAAACACATATAATCAAAGGAACAGGACACCTACGATAAATAAAATACACAAAGATGTCATAATATATTTTTAATAAATGGTGCTTTGTTTTCCTTTGCAAAATTGTCTTAATTCACTTCATTTGTAAAGCTTTAAACATTGGCTTAGTAACAGATTTTGGCTTTAATTTAGATTAGCTCTCGTTCGTCGAAACAATTTATTTCGGCAAATACCCCAAAATATGAATCTTGACTGCAGTCTCTGCCAGAGCTTGGTTCCGTCATAGATTTTTTTATGACTTCCCTTGGCTAGCTTTGTTTTAGATCAGTCTTGGACAAATCACCAAAACTATCACAATGTTCCGTGGGCTGAATTTCGCATCTTTTTTGCTGCTATGGATAACAATTTTTATATCGATATCAATAACAAAATCGACAGTATTCCATGGTACGAGGTACTCATAATGCTCACTTGTTCACTAAAAGCTTACCTGAGTACTACTGTATTTCAACGATTATAAAAATATCCTAAGATATTTTCTTCATATTTCTGCTTTATCTGCTGAGGTGAGATGTCTAAATGAACGAAAATGTAAAATATATCAGCTGTGCTTAAGTGAACAAGTGAACAAAAGAAAACAATAAGCAATGAATAATGAATGAATTTATATAATAATCAATACATTTCTTGACCTTTTCTTTTTTTCATTTGCAACCAAACACCGCTCCGTGTAGCTCCCTGTTGCGGTGTAGGAAATATACCAACGGAGTTTTTGTGTAGGAACGGTAAACTTGTTCCTTATAGACATAGGTACCGAATGCATAAATTAGTAGCAGTTCATGCCTTTCAGATAAGAAATAGAAATAAATCGGACACCAATGATCCATTGAATACACCTAAGATGCCATAATTTAAGCCATCGTTAATAGAGCTTTATTTCATTTTCCTCGTAATAATCGTTTTATTAATTTTATTTGAAAAATTGTATATATTAGTTTTGTAAAATATTTCGATTAAATACCTGATAGGTTATCTTTACATCAGTAGGTCATTGTGATTAGCTAGCAGATAACCTTCAGTAAATTAGATTTAAAAATATTTTACTAGCTTTGCTTAGTCGCTTTGAAATCATTCATCTGAATCGTACCTTTTACGGAAAACGCAGCGATGCTTCTCCTGCGGATTTTGGGATTTATGCTCCTCCTGCGACTGGCAGCCTGCATTTCAGAAGGCAAACAGTTTGCATTGGGAAATAATAA
>JAEIIJ010016998.1:0-36393 GCA_018904815.1 Drosophila ogumai | reverse complement strand
TCTTAAGGAATAATTTAATAATAATTTATATTTATTTATATAGTTATTTTTGTATTTTTTTATATTTATTGTTCCTGGCACCACTGTCCTTTAGCCCTGTGTGAAGGCAGCGTGTAAAAACCTGCCAAATGCCTGAAATACCAAAAATAAAGCGATGCGAATCGATGCAAGCCAAGTTGTTGGCCCGATACGTTGGAGGTTTTGATTTGCAGTGTCATCGGCATTGTCGTCATCATCGTCTGGGAGATATTGGTGACGCTAATGCGGCATTATTAAAAAAAACTACACTATAAACGGGAAAGGAGGGTAACTAAAGCAAGCCGAAGTTTTTATGTTTTTAAAAAATTTATTTTAAGCAATATTCTGCATTGAAAATAGCTTGATTACAAAGTGCAACAAAGCTGTTACTTCTTTTAAAGGAATTTTAAGCAAATCACACAAATTTAAGGACTTCAAAATATTGAATTAATAAGGAGAAAAATAGATTATATCTGTTAGAAAAATATTATACAAATAATATAAGTATATGTAATGTCTGAAATACCTCAAATGAAATGCACAGATACTGCAGTTATTTCTGTAAGAAAAATTTTATTTAAATATTAGCCCCTTTATTGCAGGAAATCCCTTAATTTACAAGCACTAAAACAGCTGTTATTTATAATAAATAAAGGTTATACAAATAACAACACTTTTACTATGCGAAAAAGATCTGTAAGTAAACTTGATCTTTCTTTAAAAATAATATAAATAATATTTCTTCACCTCCTTGACAAAAACCGCAATAAACCCCTCAAAAAGAGTATATGAAGAGTTCGTGGAAAACATCAGGCTCGGGGGACTGAGGGTAGATATATCTGGATCCAGCGGATGAAGCGCGCCTGGCGGTCTGGTGGACTTGGATGCGTGACTCGCGACGGAGTGTATGTGGGGCCGAAAACGATCAATGAAGTCTCCTATATCGTGGCTTTCGATTGTCGCTAACTTACTGACTGCCACTGGCAATTGCAATTGCCCAGCTTTTTGTTTGTTGTTTTCTTCCAAGACCTGCGGCGTGTAGTTGCTGTTTTCCTTCGGACGTTTTGGCATTTGCGGCATGGCGCTAATTAACAACTGCCGGTGCTTTTAGCCACTTGGATTGGAGAGCCTGCCGGGCCTGAACTGGAGCTCTCGGCTGGACCAATTGTTGTTTGATGATAAACATTTTTATTGATTTGTGATGATTGCCGCCGGAGGACAGGCAGGCAGGCAGGGCAGCAGCAGGTGCAGATCTAAATGGATCGAAACGGATCGGATCGGTCGGTGCCTTTTTGCCGCTGCAATTTATTAAATGCGATTTATTCGCAATTGCTTCCCAGAAGCAGGAGGTGCTGACGAGATTAGAGCAGGCCTAAGAGATCCCCCAGACCAGCTGGAGGGTTCCGGGAAACAGAAGCGTCAGATATATATATGGGGACTGGTGACTGTTGCCTTGGGTAATTGCCACCGGTCTTGCAGATAGAGATCACCCAACTGGGATGCCAATTTGTTGTCTCTCTGCGTTGGTTAGCCACAGAGGTTACCCTGTTGCGCACCTTTTTTATGGCCGTTACGTGTCGCGCTTGCCGAAATAAAACAGAAACGAAATATTCGCCATAAAATTTGGTCTCCACCGACGAGGAGAGCCTCGTCGGCTCATGTTGTGTCAGCTTCCATAAAAACGGAGTATAAAAGACAGACGAAAATTTCCTTATCAGATTTTTGGCTCCCCGCCAGCGAAGAAGCTTCTAAGTAAAGTCATAAAATATCTCTGCTTTTTTGGTTTCAACTTGTGTTTGTTTTATTTACTAAATATTCTTCTTTTGTTTTCTTTTTTTTCGGGGTTTTTATATGCTACACATTAAAAATGTTTTGGTGCTTATGTAATTGTATAATCGTTTATAGTTACATGGTTAATTATTGTTGGATCGTGTAATACAATATATATTTATTTATAAATACTGAATCGAAGGCAAGGCCCTATATAACATGTAAATCATAAACTGGAGGATAAATAGCCGAGTTGAATCTTTGAAAAACTATCACACACAAATGCTTTCTTTTTTCTTGTTGGTTTTTCTTTTTTTTTCTAAGGGTACACTAGGCGTATGTGTAATATGATTAATGCTTTTGACATGGACTTAACTTAGGGTTTTTCTATGTAATTATAAGTATGTTTGGGTATATATTTATAGAGTATATATTAATACTAAACTGTTCCTTCTTTTTGCTTTGTTTTAATAAGTGGCAAGATCTAGTTTTGGGTTATCCCAGAAATGTTTATAAAAATAAATAAAAGCAAGTTTGGAAACAGTCTTTTTTAAAATACTAAGCTTTGCAAAATCCTTTCCAGCTTCAGAGATTCTAGAAGAGTTCCAAGAATAGAATCTTTACCCAAATCTGTTTTAGGCGCTGCTGGTGGACCTTTCCATTTGCGAACCCAACTCACTGGTACGTGTCTCATGCGGCACTTGCTCTACCTCGATGTACTCCTCATCCTCTTGGGGATTCTCCTCCGGCTCATCTTCTCCTGCTCCCGATTCCACTGTGTCTGTTTCGTAGAGCTCCTGCTTGACATTGATTGTGGGACTGCGACTTCTGGAGGGAGGACTCTCGCATATGGGCGAACTATTCCTGATGGAGGGTGCCTCCACCTTGGGCATAGGCGGCCTCGTTGGTTGTGGCCTCAGCTCGTGGCTCCTCTGGTGGTGCTCCAACTCCGCCCGGAAGTAGAACTTCTCCGGGCACAGGCTGCAGTCATAGGGACGCGAATGAGCTCCATGCTCTGCCATGTGATTGAGTAAGCCTCCCGGGGCCGTGAAAACCGCCGAGCAGATGTAGCAGTTGAAGCCGCGCTGCTCAGTGCCCGCGAAGGTGTGTTCCACCAGGTGTTCTTGCAGCTTCTGGGCATGTGGCAGGATCATCTTGCACAGGTTGCAGCGGTTTTCCACAAAGGCAGCTGCTCCTCCTCCTGCCGATGGGGGAGCCTGCAGCGGCGGGTCACTGGGCTTGCCCCGCTTTCCATTAAGGTTGTGCTTCCGACAGCACTTCTCGCACAGCTTGGCCGGACCCTCGACGGGTACATCAGGCAGTGGCTCCAGGCACAGAGCGCACACCGGCTCCTGGAGGCTACCCCCGCTCGAAGCCGACTTGGTGTGGAACTTGGCATGCAGGCTCAGCTCGAACTCCGAGTGCAGGGTCTGGCGACAGCAGATGCAGGCCAGCGGCAGGGTGGCTCCATCGCTGCCGTGCTCCGAGAGATGAGCCCTGAAGGCAGCCACATCCTCTAGAGGCTGGCCGCAGTGGGAGCACTTGCCGGACTGGCCGACCTTCGAGTGCTGCAGCTTGTGCTCGGCCAGGATGGCCGGCGAGGGGAAGACCTCATCGCAGATCAGGCACTTGTGCTTGCCCGTCGAATTATGGCAGCTCTTCATGTGCTGCTCCAGCTCTGCCCGGGACTTGAAGTTCCCGGCACAGTAGGCACACCTTAGGCTCACGCCCGTCTTAAGATTGTGGGCCAGCTTGCGGTGCGAGTGGAGTTCCGCCTCGCTGCGCAGATCCTGGCGCTCGCACATGCCGCAACTGAAGGTGGCAGTGGTTGGAGCGGCACTCGGTGGCTGAGGAGCGGTGGCCTGCGGAGCCTGTGGTGGCTGTGGATTGCCATCGTTGCCGCCTGCCGGGGATGTGGACTTGGCGGCGTACATCTCCATCAGATAGCGTTGACTCAGGCCGTACATCAGAGCGGGATGCGGTGATGTTTGAGCCTTCAAGGCATTGGTGTCCACCTGCAGGGGACTGTAGAACTTGTTGCCCGAGGGTGGGGCTGCTCCTGAGCCCCCTCCTGATCCTGATCCTGCACCAGATGCTGCTCCTCCGCTTGCTCCTCCTCCAAACAAACCCTTGAAAGCCACATTGTAGTCGATGATGCTGCTATTGTTATTGGTGGCCGCTGCCGCCGCCGCCGCTGCCGCCAAAGGAGGCAGCAAGGCATTCACATAGAGGCTACCCATATTGGGTGAGCCACGCTGCTGCTCCTTGTCCTTGACCCCGCCGCCATGCTGGCTCTGCATGTGCCTGTCCAGCAGGAACTCCACATGGAAGGTCTCCGGGCAGGAGGGGCACCTAAACTGCCTGGCATGCGCCGCCAAATGGAAGTGCATCTCCAACTCCGAAGAGCAAACAGCCCGGCAAAACATGCACTGCAGCGGATTGGCAGGAGCACTGGGTGTGGCGCCCATTGAGGGATGTCCTCCTAGTTGGTGACGCGTCTTTACATGCACATGGAACTCGGCATCGGAACGGAAGAGCTCCAGGCAGGCGCTGCAGCGCAGCAGCTTGGTCTCCTGGCTGTGGGTACAAGCCAGATGCAACTGCATGGCCATCCGACTCTCGCAGAGCTCTGAGCACAGCGAGCACTTCAGCAGGGTAAGGACGTGCTCGGACAGCAGATGCTGCTGCAGATCCTCCGACTTGGCAAAGCTCTTGCCGCAGCTTGAGCTGCAGTTGAACTCTGAGCCGGTGATGAGGAAGTGTCCCACCACATGGCGCTCGAACTCCGACTGCTCCGGCAAGCTCAACCCACAGTGGGGACACACCATCTGCATGCCCTCGGCAATGTGGCTCTTCAGATGATTCCTGAAGCTCTCAAAGTCCGGCAATCCCGCGTTGCATTGATTGCAGAAGAATACTCCTGGAGGAGCGGCCGGAGGAGCCAGCTGTTGGGACTGCAACTGCTGGGGATTCGGGGTCTGGGGTCGCCTCTTGTTGCTGCTCAAATCGGTGGGCAAATCCTCGTCGGCAGCTCGTGTGGTTTCCCTCTCCGGACTGCCCAAATCGGGTTTGATTTTGGGCAAATCCAAGGCCAGGCGGGGACTGAAAGTACCAGCGGTGGCCAGGCGATTGAAGTGCTCGTAGTAGGAGTTCGGACTGCTCAATCTGTCCAGGTGAGTGCTCCGCATGTGCTGGAACAATCCGGCTATGTTACTAAACTTCATGGTGCAATATTCGCAGCTCAACTGGAAGCTCTCGCCCTCCGGAGCCACTGGCGTCTTTGCCGCATGCTGATGCTGCTGCTCGTGGACACTCTGCAGGTGGGCATTCAGCTGCTCCAAGCTGCTAAACTCCGTGACCTTGGGACAGTAGCTGCACCTGAGCAGGGGAGTGGGTGTGGCTGTCGTGGTGGTGGTGCCGCCTCCATTACCACCACCCACATGACTGCTCCTAGATCGCTTGGGGAAATCCAGGCGACTGGGACTACTATCCGAGGCCAGGGCCAAGGCATACCGTCTCTTCTGGAGACTGCCATTACTCGACACCGAGGCCGAGGCCGATCCCGTGGATCGGGGACTATAGTTGAGGGCATTGGGATTACCCCCAGCTGCCAGGATGGCCGCATTCTTCTTGTGCTTCTGCATGTGCGAGGTCAGGGCAGCCGCCGTGTTATAGCCTCGATTGCACATGCTGCACTGGAACGGCTTCTGGATGTCGTGCGTCTTCATGTGGATCTTCAGGTGGTCACTAGAAGGTAGAGAAAATAACGGGAATTCCTAGACTTAGTTATGGTTATTAAAATTTGTTGCAAGATGAAATCCTACCTCCTGGAGAAGGCCGCCTCGCAATGGGGACACTTGTAGTTGCGCTCGTTGGTATGCAGCTTCTTGTGGCGATCCCGGGATCGCTTGTGCTTGAACAGCTTTGAGCAGTATTCGCACTTGAAGGGCAGGTGTTCGGCGTGGCTCTGGAAGAAAACGCAAGCACACAAATTCGGAAAATGCCATTAGCATAAAGATAAAGATAGATAATCTGAGCAATTAGCCGCCAGAGACCCCGAGACTCCATAGTCCGACGCAGCCTTAAGCCTATTTGAAATTCTTAGAAGAGCCCCAGACAACCTAACGAACTGTCTACCCCAGTTAAGAGTTGCGATGACAACGATGACGACGTCGTCGACGTACTCCTGGCTTGAATTTATAGATGCGTCAATCTGAATCTGAATCTGCATACCGACTGACTCGGCTCGGACTCAGACTCAGACGAGTAGGTGTTTCACTTGCCACTCGTGGCTTGTGGACAAAATTCATCTAAATGCGCGACGCCGCGCTTGGAAAACCGCACGACGAGGAGGAGGAGGCGGCGGCGGAAGGCAGGTGCTGTGCTTGTACACCCGCAACCGGTTTTTGCTTTTTGGGTTCTTTCTGGGCGTCGGCACTGCCGCTTTGAACTTTCGAGAGCGGCAAAAAATTAGCCCATTTGTATGCAGTCCCCCAGCTTTGGACTGCCTTAAAATTGCACAATATATGATGAGTTAGCCGGGTTTAGTCGCCGCATCTCCAGTCCTCTCGTGTTGGTTATGGTTTTTTAAACTGTCGCTCCAATCGCCATCGCACATCACCAACCCCATGGGCAGCGCTCAAAGACCGAATCCGAATCCAAATTCCGATCCGTAGCCGCTCATACAGGCGCTAGGATCAAAGCCCGAGTGCTACATGTTAGACCCTGGATAAAGATCGCTCGCTTGGTCGGTAGTCCTAAACAGCAGTTGCAATTGGGTTAACAAGTTGCTGATGTCATGGGCGGTGTTTGCGGCCAAAAAGCATTTAAGCTGAATTAGAATCCACCAGAGGGGGAACCCCCAGAGGGGCAGGGTGTGGGTGAGAGGCGGTCCCCACAAAGACTTCCGATCTTGTGGGTTCGCTCTTTGATGTGGCATCTGAGATTTGCCGAAGGAGCGTTAGATATGTTATATGATAATAATAAAAAAGTTCATATGTATATCTGTTGCTAATTTCGAAAAAATTATAAAAAAGCTTATATTTTTTTTTCCTGTATAGTTTCTAAGTTTTCTAGAATTTTTACGACAATAAATAAAGTCTTAATAGAAGATATATCTCAATAAGAAAATATCCTTGTATAAAATTAAATTATTTATTTGTAATTCTCTGTGGAAACTTTCCTTTAAGAAAATAACCCCTCAATTTTCACTTTCCATTTCAATTAACAAATTGAAAGCCCCATTTAACCCCCTTTCAGAGACAGACAATCAATAAGAGTCACCGCAGATTGTCAATCAAGGCTCAATCCTGACACCCTGAAGGTCTAAAAGGTGTAACCCCAAGTCTGTCACCTCAGTCAGAGAAAGTCTCACCCAAAAAACCGAAAATAGACTAAGCGCCTTACAAGGTTGCCAGGCAGAGTAATTAAGAACTTTTGCCAGCCACCCAACCCTTTCAAAAGGGAGTTGCCGTGACCTCTGAACCCTCTTTTGGGGACTCGACACTCACCTGTACGTGATGCTTCAAGTAGCCGAGACGCGGAAAAGACTTATCGCAGAACTGACACTGATAGGAGCCGTCGCCGCGAGCCTTAATCCCCTCGCCTGTCAACTTATCAAACTTGGAGCCTGCTCCTCCGGACCCAGCACCGCCGCCAGCTCCCAATTTGGCTTCCTTATTGATTTTGCGCAGCTTGTTGGCAATTTTCAGCGCCTGCTGATGGTGGTAATGATGATGGTGATGGTGATGGAAGTGTGGCAAACGCTTTGGTTTAACCAGCTCCTCGCCATCGGTGCCACCATTGAGCTTGCCATCGCTGGAATGATGATGATCTTCCTGGCCAGAGACGCCGGCTGTGGTTGGAGCTCCGGTCAAATGGTGGGAATTGGGCGTCATAGTGCCATCCGAAATGCTAGGCGAGTAACTGGACGATGTGTGGGTACTATACATGTCTGGAAAACAAATCAAGAGAGGTCTTAATTACACTCAGGGAAACGGGGAATGAATACTAAAATTAAGTATGTACGTTTTTTTGACTCGTAAAACAAGTAAAAAATATTAATTATCAAATGGGAGCTGTTAAAACCCTAAGCCAACTTTGACTTAATTATTCTATTATTTTTTCTAAGGCGGCATTTACAATTTTCCAAGTGTAATTGAGGCCTCATCGAGTGGGAGGCTGCATCCTGATTAGCGGCGCTTTGGGGACCGAGACAGGAAATCAACGTCGGCTATCAAATGCTGGACACGGAATTAATTCAATTAGCAGACGACACCCCAATCCAGTCCATCCAAGTGTGAGCTGGTGATCTGGGGAAAACTTTCGAGCGAGTCTCATGCAAACTAATTGCGCTTTGTTCTTAGCTGCGGTTTTAATTACAGCCCCAGCATCCCATCATCCCATCAGCCCGAGATCCATGAGGGTCACTTGATTCCCTCTATCACCACGCGCCAAGTGCCGATGTTCACTTTCCGTTTTCGACAACTTTTAATTAAGCCCAATTGCGCGTGATCTTTGTATCTCTTTGGATATAATACATAATAATGCAATGGGTCAGAGGGATCTCTCTCTGTCTGTCGCGGTTTATTTAACCCCGACTCTGGTCCAAGTTCCCTCCTCTCTAATTGGAAAACATCCGCATGATGCATCATCAGAAGCCACTCATTAACTCGTCTTTAACTTAGGGGTTAAAGAAAGTTGTAAGAGATTTGAACCCATTCAGATTTGATTGAAATGTTGGTTGTAAGCAGTTATGGGGACAAGAAAGTCAAGTGTCCAAGAGATTGATCGGAGATGGGAGATCTTGGTTGGGTTAAGATTTATCTAAGATTTATGACATTTGTTGAGATGCTGACTAATTTGGAAACATTTTGTGTGAATACAAACTTAATGATCAATTTGAATTTGTACTTGGGGCATTGGAAACTTATTTTAAAATAATTTTTATATTTCGAGCTTAGAAAATCTTTACAAAATCTTTTTTAAAAGGTTTTTCTACAACATCCCATGAAAAATGTTTTAAAAATTAAGGGTTCATTTTGTATGATTTAAATCTTGAACTTTCTTAGCATTCATTTAATCAGACTAAAACATATAGAATGCATAATCGATCTATAAGAGTTTGACTCTGTTGAAATTCTACAACAAAAACAATTTTTTAAGAAATATGATATTCCGGCTTTCATTCTGGTTTATATTCTAATTTATTTATTTATAATGCACGTTATAATTTTATTTAAAAATTAAGCTTAAGAAAGGGAAGAGATTTCCGTCGGCAAACGAAGATCAGGCCATGAAGCCAAGATAATATTTTAATAAACACATAACCCCAAGCGCTCAAGGTCTAATGATATTACTTATTATATCCTTTATGAATGTTTACTACTCTATTAAAAGAATACCAAATAAATCTAATACATTTTAATTGTTTTTAGGTAACAAGTTAAAAATAAAACTATATACGGATTTTTTTTTCGGGCTCTCAAAACCTATTTAATGAGTTTTTTAATCAATAAAACCCTTATTTGTTATTAATATGCACTTTTAACTGTTTTAAAAATTTGTATTGTAATGAATTTTATATTTTTCATTTAATTTCTTAAATCTCCTTTTATTTACCGCTATTGCTTATCTCCTTGGTGGCCTGGATCTTTTCAATTAAATTCTCCAAACGCGAGCTGGGACCGCGATATAACATCTTTAGGGCCATCATATCAAAGCATGGTCTTTCGCAACTAATTAAATTAATTCATTTAAAATTTAACATTGGCTAAAATCACTTAAAGAGGCACTTTAACTGCACTTCCTTGGGGAGAATATTAAGCACTTTTAGTCTGAGAGCCCTTGCTGCACCAAAGGATCATTATTTGTGGATTTATTTTGGTTACTGTTCTCCTTTCTGTGTTGCTTTTGTCGACGAAGGACGTCCAATTGCCGCGAGCACCAAAATGTGACTAAAATCAGAGCCGCAAAGCGAAAGACCGAGTGCCAAAGAGCCAAAGGCGCGACGACAACTAGGCGAACTGGTTCTGCTCTGCGTGTGTGTGTGTGCGTGCGTGTGCCTTTTGGGATTCTCATCCAACAAATGGGAAGGCAACAGCAACGCCAATTTAAATGGCGCCCCCACCCCACCCCCACTAACACTCGCACACAGCCCGCGGGAGAGTGAGCGAGAGAGCGCTCTGTACATAAGCACCACACACTGAGAGCCCCGAAGCCGAGGAGAGCCGAAGAAGTTGCGTGCCCGGGCCAGAGCGAGACAACCGGAAAGAGAGAGAGGGAATTATCGTCTGTCGGGCCCAAGCTGGTGTTGGTGACGCCGACACAGCACCACACATAAGCGATATAAATACATATACATACATATATATATATAAAGGCGGAGCATGGGAGCCAACGAGACCCTAATGGGTTAAAGGGTAGAGGGAGATGACAACAGGGAGTGGGAGCTACTGTAGGAGCGGGATGGGGACAGGCCAACTGATGCGTTTCACATATATTTTATTTATGTGCGCTTAAAAATGTAATTTAGTCAAAAAGTCAGGTGATGATGTGATATTTCTTTACTTTTTGGTTGTTTTTTAGGGGTTTTTTGTTTGGGGCTCGGCTGGGGGAATTAACTTTTTTTTTGGGTTAATTAGATGCTGTGTGGATTGAAAAAGTTGCCCAAAGTTATACGCTTGAAAACAGGTAAGCTAAATATGACCTGAAATTGAATAAAATTGGGGTTTACCTGGGTTTTGTAAAGGGCGTTGTGTAATTTATCAAATAATTAATTAAATAAAAAAAACCTAAATCTTAATTAAATAAATTTAAATCTTAATCTAATAAATTTAGTAAAAAGGTTTTTAAATGTTTAAAAAGTAATTTTATTGTAGTTCTCAAACTTAGTTTTTCTAAGGATATTTCTTTTAAAAAATAGAATTGCCTACTTTTAGGCACCAACCTAAGAGATTTTATTAAGTTTCTTGTCTTTATAAACTCTCCTCTTGTATACATTAACTTGAAATCCTACTAAAACTCTACCAAAACATTTATTAATATATACTCATCTTTGCTCAACCAATTTGAGTGCTACAAATGGCCATTTGTCTAAATTTATATTAAAATCAAGGCCATCATCATTGGCATATGTTTTAAAACCCCCTTTCCACTCGTTTCCACTTTGTGTAAATGTCAATTGTCATTTTGATCCTCATATGAACGTAGGAACATGACCGCAAACAAAGCCATTCGGCTGCCGAAAAAGTAAAAAGTTAAATTGACGCCAAAAATTCGACATGAAAAAAAAAAGAAAGCCTCGCATAGGAAAAACACGTTTAAGCCATTAGCGCGGACCCGTCAATGTGGCAACAAGCGAATTGTTTGCGAAAAGTACAGCATATCCTGCTGCCAGAGGATATCACAGGACAGCCGTTGGCCAGAAAAAGGACTGCCAAGTGCAGTTCACTAAAAGCCAAATTAATTATGCATGCAACGGCGGCAGTGGCAGTGGCACTGACAGCGGTGGCAGCAGCAACAAAAGCAAAAATCCCAGGAAAATGCAGCAAATAAAAGCTCGCTTTTGTGGCAACTGTCAACGCCAGAGGTGCACTTAGGGAAATAGTAGGTAAGTTCTTACAGGTCATTTTAAGTTTTCTATTCCAAGTTTTATACAAATATTTATGTTTTACTAAAAAATCGTGTAAGACCATATCAGCACTGAAGAAAGGTTAGAGATAAAGTTCATAACGCCTTTGATTAATTATTTTTTAACACTGCATCGAGAGTACTAGGCCTGTTACGCCTTTTAATGTGATTAATTATATTTTATATACATTTAAAATAACAAAAATTTTGATTAATTATTTTTTTATTTTTTAATGGCCTATAAATATTATTATAAAATGTAATTTTTAAATCATTTTGTTCTCAACTGAGTGAGAGATATATAATTTAAAACAACCTACTACCTTCCAACTTAGCACTTGGGAATTGTAAAAAATAACCTAAAATTTTCTCTAAATGTGTCTCAACTATTTTTTCCCCTTATCTCAGATTTTCTCAATGTGTAACTATACCCTAACTCCTTAATTTCCACCTGTCTTTGTGCTCTTTTTATTTAACTCCCCCGTCCTTTGCCGTAAAACTATTAAAGCAATTAAAAATCACTTTTCACTATTTTAGCCTCAAACCAGCTTGGGGCTGCTTCTGTTTTTTTACCTCCTTTCTTTATCAGATTTTTTGATTTATTTATTTTTTTTTTTATTTTGCCTTTTCCAGTGCTCTCATTGGCTGAAGATTTCGCCGACCAATGGCGGCGTTGCTCTGCCCGCGCATGCGTCTCCAACAACAAAAACCACACCGGAAAAGTCAGTACATGGAGTACATGGAGAAAGAGACGGATATCGACGGAGCTGTCGATGCCGTTAGCTGCCGATTTGCTAATTGCCTCGATTTATTGTTGTTGTTGCTGCTGTTCGCGTTGTCGCCAGGTTCGTTGTTTGAGTCTTTGGTTTGAGGTTGAGCAATGCTTCGTGATTTTTTAAGATATCTATCACTGTTTAGGGTTTTGTTGGGAAGTTGTATTAGTTTTCAGCCATAGCTCGTATTTTTTGAGATTCATTAAACGCTAAAAAAATGCTTTAAAAAATTGTAAAATATTTACTTTTTGTGTTATAATATTTTATCACATAATTATCCAATACAAGTCTCCTGAATTTTCATAAAAGTTTTATAATGTATCCATTATGTTATAAATTTTATTTTTTATAAATTTTAATTTCTATAAATCGTTAAGCTTTTTTAGTAAACTATTTTTAAATTTATGGCCTTTCGTCAAACCCTTTTTTTTATAGTAACTTTCACCTGTCAATTTGGCAAAGTTCACCGCACGCGTAACCATTTCCGCTTCCTTAACCCGATTTCAAATACCATTTTAGAAGTTCAATTATAAATATCAATTCCATTAACCCAAAAACCTAAACTCTTTAACCTTTTGACCCCTCTCAAAAGCGAAACTTAGTCCAAAGTCAAGAGAGTCCCGGAAAAAAACCCACAAAATGAATTTATCAACGACAATCCAAAGATCAAATTGCAATTAAAGTTAATTTTCGCTTCTTACATTTTTAATGACAGAGCCACGAGGAAGAAAGTTTATCCGCTCAATAACAGCAACAAGAAAAACAACCATTTTCCTAATTGTGAACAAGGAATCCGAATTTTCCATTTGAATTTCTAATTGTCCTTAGATGTTTTTCTGTTTTTCCTTTTTTGGACCAACATTTACCCGGTGAAAAATCAACTTTTGGCTGAAAAATGGTAAAAGTTCCCCCCAAACCGACACTGAGCCACTTTAGTCCTCCATCTCCGGTGTTAATTACAGTTGAGTGACAGTTTTGTGACAGGCCACGACAAGTGCCGGCCGAAGGGGGAGGTTGTTGGGTGGTTGGTGGGTGAAAGGGTGTCCTTGCCAATGGGCACAGGTAAGTTGTTGTGTGTCGCCCCGGCCTTTTGGTTCTCGATCCTTTTTCCTGTGCATTTTTAATGCGCGGCGACGGCGGCGGCGGCGGCTAATGCCAAAGTCAGGCCAAACTTTTCACCGAGATTTGCAGTTGGTCAGCAGCGAGCCGAAAGGACCAACTCATGTGTCGTCCTGGATATGTGTGCTGACAGCTAAAGGGTTTCCAGCGGCGCCCTCATGCATAATAGATAAATTATAAAAATATACCATATATGGGAGCTGGTAGAGAGAGCCTGTCATCGTGACAATGGATGTCCTGCCGGCAGCCTAAGTGTCCTTTTGTTTCAGCGCATTTTAAATTAGCCATTCTCAGCAAGAGTCACTCAAATTGTCACTTTGATGTCCTGACAGCTGCCCAGACCCCAGCGCCAGACCCAGAAAAAAAAAAGAATTAGACCCAAGTCCAACCTCCATGGGTCTCTACAGACACAGATTTCCATCTTTCGGTGATCTCATTCCGGGGCTAACTGCACAATTAATCAGACGGTTGAGAGGACACATTTAATTAGAGCCGCAATCATTTTGGTGGTCAAGAGCAGGCAGAAAAATGGTTTATTTACCAGGAAAAGGATATTTGTTTGTAAGAAACATTGACATTATTTGTGAACTGAGAGGTTAATGATGTAAAAATAGGTCGAGAGATTGATATTTGAAGCTTATTAGAAGGATTTCTATATATATGAATAGTTTTTATCAGTAGGAGATAAATAAACTCTTAAAATATCCTCTTTAGAAATATGCAAAGTTTTGATTTAGTTATTATTAGCACTTGAATTTAACTATAAACTCTTGAAGTAATCTTTGAGAACTTCACCCCTTTCCACAACCCTTGAGCGTTCTCCTTGTTCTCATCATTCCTGGTGGCCACTTCAGCCTTTTTTGAACTAATCTTTCCAGCCGGAACCCTATGGCGTTGCTCTCCACCGCATTAGAGACAACTTTTAGACATATTTACCAAACAAACAATTATCCTCGTAATCTGATTGCCACGGTGAACCCTCTCTGCCTCAACACTGACAAGTCATCTTCGCTCAATGGACCATAATGATGATCCCTTCGAGTTGCATCACAGACAGATCGAGATCTTGGCTGCCTGGTTACTCAATGAAAAATGAGGTTCCTCAATGGATTTGTCTCAATTGCGATCGAGGCGAGGCGCTGACACAAATCAATCAGACAAAGTCAGAGTCAGAGTCAAGTTGGCAGGTAGGAAAAAGTCTGGTCTGGGTCAGGGATCTTGATCGCCTGTCATGGCTAATGATGGGCCTGGCGACGTGTCGAGGGCGTCCTGCGGTGGCTGAAATCCGCTTTTGAAAAGGGTTTCTTCGGTGTGTGTGTCTCAAATCGATTTTCACTCTGACCATAGCCATAATTGACTTTCGCACCTGTTTTCTGGGCCTCTGGAAACCCTTTCAACCGCAGAGAGTGTTTTGGTTGTGTGGGGGCTATTGGGGAGGCACAGTGCGGTGGCACGTGCTACCAGTTTTGTGGCAACAATGCCCCACAGCTGCCGCAGCCGCTGCCACTCCTAAGCGGTCTTTGACCAGCCAGCGTACGCGTGCCAGTTGCCATAAACTTCGCGGGATGGCTTCAGGTTAGAGTCCAGAAAATTGAAATGCAGCGTTGTGAGTCCGGAGAAGAGGGAAGTAAGTCCAGAAACCAGATTAACATGTCCGATTGCCACATCCGAGGTCTTTTGTACTTGCTCCGATTCCGGTCGCTGATATCTCCTCTCGTTCTTTCAACTTCAAGTCCACTCGGAAGACGGAAACTAGAACTTCACGGCGATTCAAGAGCCACGATAACTGTAAGTAGTGGTAGTATTCCCCTCAGGGGGCAGGGGCTCACACGGAACTGGGTTTACGACTGCTTTTTGTCTCGGCCCCTCGGCGTTGGGCCGGGCGATAATAATCATAAAATTATTTTATTGCAAAAGGTAAAGTTCCAGCGTCACTTTTAGCATTTAACTAATAAGTGAGTTAGTAGGGGAAGCTGTGGAGGTCATGAATATTGAATGGGATGTCATCTCAAAGGAGTCAGACTTGGACAAGGGAAACGGTTACCAGTTCAAGGAAGAAAAGCCTGGGCTGAGAACTTGGTCAAGGGTTTTATAACTTCTAACTTCAAATATTAAATTCCATGCAGATTGCCTACATTTAAGTGGGAGATAATGGATCATTGCCTTTCCAGTCACTCCTAATTGGATTCCCCATTGCCAGGACATCATTATCCTAACCTAACACCCCGGTACACAAAAACCTACCCCCAGGACAGACAAAGCACCAAGAGATTTACAAGCATGTTGTTACCTGCTCCGCCCATAACAATATGTCTAAATTAAATCCTTTAAGATCAAATAACCAAAAGGCAGGGACCATTTCGCATGTGGAAACATTTCAGCGCGTATTTCATTTAAATTACCCCAAATTTATCCCCGAAAACCGAGACGAGCCGTCGTCGCATATATTCAGATGGCGAAAAGGGAACGCGTGCTGAGGAACGGAGCTGAAAGGGTTCCCCCGGGAGTTTGGCACGCGGAATTGCGCCTTGGAGTCGCATAAGGACGAGGAGCAACCCGGAACTATGCACATGGGAGCCACCAAAAAAAAAAAAAAAAAAAAGTGGGAGAGAGAAAAGAACCCAAGGAGCTATGTGGGTTGGCAGCGATACACGAACATTCCGTTGCTTTTATTTTTGCATCGTAAAAGCGAAATGAAAACGTCTTTCGCGGAAAGTTTGCTCTTCTTTTCCACTGCGCCGCCGGCCGACACCTCGCGGGATGGCTCCGAAAACTTGGCGAAAGGCGAGCGGCGGCGTGAACCACCAAAGGCACATAAATCATCCGCCAGAACCAAAGGAAAAGGTGGCAACTTGGGCGTGTCATAACTTTGCAGTCAGAAGCAGAGTCAGAACCAGAACCCAGTTGGCCATGGCCCGTGGGATCAAAAACAATGAGGACGAGGATGGAGGTTGAGGAGCTGGTGGAAAGTTGGCAAAAAAAAAATTGCCAAGAGTCGCGGCCAGTGCGCCTATGGTGGCTACCTTTGGTATATCCCGTAGCTGGGGGAATGTCCTGCAACTGACACTGCAGTCCGAGCTGCAGGACGTACTTTTTTCGCCTTGTTTCCGCTTGTTTAGCTGCGGTGTCAGAGCGGTTTTACACCTGAGATTGCGATTACTTTGTCCAGACAGCCACAGCCACAGCCACAGCCACAAGCCGGGCAAGTTGGGTTAAAGTTTTTGATATCCCCTATACCCTAAGGTGAGTGGGGTGCCTTTCGATGCTTTTGAAGGGTTTGTGGGTTATGGCTAAGGATTTGGTGCTAAGGAAATCATAAACTAAAGGGTTAGTTCTAGCTGATTTCCTTAAGTCGTTAAGTCCATTAGTTTTTTGGCTTTAACTAAAGCAGATTAATTGTATAGGAGCAAGTTAAACAGTTCTAAACAATTTTAAGTATAATTTAAGCATCATTACAACTATACAAAAATCTTAAAAAATCTAAGAATGATCCATTTAAATCTCTGATAAATTTAATTAGCCTAAAAGTTTCTCACGAAAGCAATTACCAAAGACTGCCATTGAAGAGTATCAGAATTGTGACCGCCCACTTTTTTTTTTAACAAAAGACTCCACCCCCTTCAAAGAGCCGCTAAAAGCGGTGAAAACTTTCTAATGACTTGTCGCCGTGGGGTAAGAAACTTTAGTTTGGGGACATTTTGCGGGTCTGGCTGTAATTAAAAGGCATTAGATTTGTACTTAGGATAGCCCGCTGACCCAGTTACGCGTAGTCGGTGGCTGGATCTCCGCCATGATCCGTGGTAGAGTTCTCTACGTGATGGATCCATGGATGACATCTTCAGGCCCTTTTTTGTCCGAAAACCGAGAGAGTGAGAGAGCCACACACAGAGTTCGGCGGGCGGCGGTTCATTAACCGGCGATGTCAACCAGTTTTCCCCAAGCTTAGATTTCTATCTCCGTGTGCGGTGCGTAAAGCAATTTGCGCTGATGATGAGAAGACGACGGTGGCGATGGCTTCTTGGGAAAGCAACGGGTTCGAGTGCTGTGAGAATTGGCCACTTTAAGCAATCCCCAAGACGCGACCCGAACGAACGAAACTGCCAGCTCCAAAAACCTTTGACCAGAGCAATTATTTATGGTCTCGAGACACGAGAGAAGCAGGCAGGCCGGCAGGAAGGAAGTAGAGTTAACTCCGTGTTTGTCTTGTAAGACAAATGTGTAATTAATTGCGTCGCATCAAAAGGAAGCCCTAAAACTATTTGCATACGAGCATGCTAAATTGTCTTCTTCGCTGTCACTTCGTGGACTGCTACACGTGCAATTAATAAATCAAAAGGGACAGCCTAAGTCCTTTCCTCCTCCGCCCAGCGGAAGTCTCAGCCTGGCTGGGCCAAGACAAAACAAATAAATGAAGTGACTGGAACCGAACCGAAAAACTTTTAGCCAACTTGAGATTCTCTTTTTTTTGCGTTGAGAAACCGAAGAAGTGAGAGTTTCACTGCAACTAATTGCATTTCATTGCATACATTTGGGCTGCTCGGGAATAAGGATAAGGATCCTTGCTGCCCCGCAAAATCACATCGCACACACAACGTAAAACGTTTCAAAATTGTGCTCAAATGGCCAGAGAGATTTCCTTGGAGCTGCCCAAATGGTTTGAGTTGGAAGGCCTCAACCACAAGTGCCTCAGGTCGTTAGGGGGGAAAGAGGGAAATGCCAAGGATGCCAGGAAGGATGCCAGGAAGGATGCGCTGGGCAAGTGTTGAGTGCTAACTATGAGTGCACTGGGAGAAATTAGTCATTGAGTTTAAGGTTTATGTGCAATTTTTCATCTTAGACAGAGAGCTGATTAAATGAATTATTAATTAACTTCAAACATAAGCCAAGTCCTTCAAGGAAGTCTTATAATAATATTTGATTATTATATTGGTAATAAAAGTATTAAAATGTAAAATCATTAAAAAAATATATAATTTATTTTAATCCCTGTAAATTAATGTAAATGTAATATTAAATAAAATACTGTTGAATTAAATCTTTTTAACTAAGTTATTTTAAACTTAATTTGATTTTAAAGTTTATAACCCAAATTCTAGAACTTTACCTATATTTCGTAGGTAAAATTAAGTCCCTATTTTATTAAACTCTGTTATCTTTTACCCCTTACTTTCCTCTCAGTGTAGTCAAAAGGAAAACCCAGACAATTCAGCCCAGTCGAGACCGAGTCGGAGGCAAGTAGTCAAGTCAAGTGAAGTCTGAGTTGTGTGCATGAATGAATGAATGAAAGGGGGCGGAATGAAATGGGCAGCCCTGGGCTGGGCAGGATGTTGCCTTGCCGCCGGCAAGGACGTTGCTCGAGGCAAAAACAAAAAGCACACACAGCGCAAGGAAGTTGTGAAAAAATAGCAGTCATGGCAGGCAGCCGTCGCCACAAAACGAAACAAATAACACAGAAAAAGCATTCGAAATGGCACTAGAGAGAAATGTGGCCAAGGAAGATGGTGGCACGATGGTGGGGATCTGTGCGAGAGACGAGGAGGAGTGGGAGGAGGTCATGTCGTGGCCGTAGCTCATGATGCTGCCTGGCATTTCTCTGTCTGTCTCTCCGCCAGCAGCTTCGACAGCTCGTAAACGGCAACGAGGATGTGTGAACGGAGTGAGTGGCGAGGAGAGGAGCGCTCGGGTCCTGCCTGGTCTTGGTCCTGGCACTGCTACTGGTCCCAACTTGACTCCGAATGCTGTCCGGACTTCTGCTTGGTGTTGATTGCTGTTTGGGGTTTTTAAAACGTAGTTAGGCTGCCCCGGCAGCCACAGGACCGCAGCATATGGAAACGACACCCGCGGCACAGGTGTAGAGCACCCTGGAGTGCCATCTCCGGCAGCCAGGATAACACCCCCAACGGCAATTCCAATGGTTATGGCACCAGCACGCATGCTGCCTGTTTTGCCGGGAATGGGGACTAGAAAGGTGGCAGATATATGTGTGACACTCACCTGAGTAAAAGCTGTCCAGGCTCTGCAGCTCCTCATCATCGTAGTCCTCGTCGTCCCCGCTGAGACTGAGCAGGTCCTCGTCCAGCTCTAGGTCCTCGGGCTCTGCTTCTGGGTCCGCCTCCTCATCGTCTCCGCCTGCAGGAGGAGAAAAGGAAATGCTCATTTTAGTCGGGATTGCTGCAAGCGTGCCAAATGCAGCTGGGACTTGACCTCGACGTCTTGGATGGAATGGCTTGGCCGGGGCAGGATGCCCTTTCCGGATCCCCAAGTGCAAGGAATTTTGATTATGCTAAGCCCCAGGGTGCCATAATTCCATACCCCAGCAAGTAAGCCCCCGAGCTGGTCCCTTTCAGCCCCCTTCCTTCCCACCAAATCTCTAGCTTAAGAGCAAGAAAGAGCACATCCTAGCTTTGCGCATGTCCTTCCAAAGAGCGCCAAAGAGAGAGAATAGAGCGAGAGAGTCCTCGAAGAGAGCCCCTTGTTTTGGTCTCTCACTGCCAGGGAACAGCTGTTGCCAGCACGTGCTGTGAATGTACGGCAGCAGGGGGTTAATTGGGGTGCCGAGGGGGGGCCAAGTTTGTCTACAGAACTTGGCGTTACTCATACGCAACGTTTGACGTGCCTCTCGGTGGGTCGACTGGGCGCCAAAACGTCTCACGTGAGCGGTCTTGTCTGACTTGAGTTTTGGCAAGTAAACCAAGAAGCGGCTCCTCGGGGATATGCTAATGGGGTTGGGTTACCTGAAGGACGGTGGGAATATAAGCAATATATGTGTGTGTTATGAAAAGGGTAAAGCAAGTGTCCAGAAATTAATTGGAAATGAATTTATTGTTGATTTATTTGGGGGGAGATAGCAGGAGATAAGATTGTAAAATGGTTTCTTAAAGAGTTTAGAAACAGATATTATAAACAAATTGAATAATATTTTGAATATTTAAAGTAAGTAACAATAATTATGTTTTTAAAACAAATTATAAAGAAAATGCTTATAGAAAACACTATAAAATATTTCCCATAAAATGCTAGATCTTTTATCTTTCCCCATCTGATTCTTCTATAGACCTTTCAACCTTTCCTAACTCTGATTTACCCCCTTCTTTTCACTCACTTTTCAAACCACCTTCAACCATCATAAAACCCAAACAGAGGTGAAAACCTTCGACATGAACTCATCAACTCAGCCATCAGGCTTTCACTTCACTTTTTCGGTTTTGCTACTTTCGCGATTTTGGCTTTTACTAGTTTCTAATGACAAAATGAAATTTCGCGGGCAATGTCAGTCGGAAAAAAGAAGAGAGTGGATGTGGGCGAGGACGAAAGAGGTCCTGCAACATTCTAAGCGCTTGAGAATTTCCTTGATGGCTCGTCGTTTCGGCGACGTTTCGATGATGTGGTTCTGTGGCTGTGTGCGGATCTGCTTTTATGCCACTTTGCATGTCAGCACATAAAGCACACACAGAGTGTCTCTGTATGTGTGTGTTTGTGTGTGTGTGTGTGGCTGGATCTAAGCTAACAGTGAAGCTGGGCTGGACCGCCACACGTCCAATAATCCTTGTCCTGCAGCTGGGGAATACTTCATCAGCGGAAACAAAATTTTACGAATTTCTCTCTGCGACTGTGTGAGTCTGTTTTTGGGGATACTGCAAATGTATGTGTATGTGTGTGTGTAAGTTGCACGTGCTGGCTGGCTCCATCTGGTGGACGGACCCTGGACCCAACGACAGCACGGGACAAGTTTTTAACATGCCAAAAACGCATCTCGCGCCTGGATGATTCCTCTTTGGAAACCTATGCAGCACACACTGAGAGAAATTAGACTTGACAATCTAAAAATTCATTAAGATTAGTTCTATGAAGCCACATAATCATAATATAGTATGAAAACCCTCTGTATTAAGTTGATATTTAAAATTAAACCAAATTTAATTAAAATATTAAAATCTTAGAGATCCCATCTTGATTCTTTTTTTTTCTCCTAGTGTTCTGACTCCTCAGAGGTGACGAACGACTTTGACACGATTCTCTCCCTCCCTCGACCATTCCCTTTTTCTCTCTCTGTACCGCCGTCTCTCTGATGATGCTTGATGATTATTCAACATTCGCTCTATGGGGAGTCATGTGCCACGCCCCCGCCTCCTTTCGCCTGCACATCGCTCATCTCACATCTCCGGTCGCTGTTGCTCTGCTTTTCCGTATGCGACTTCGTATGACGCAAAATTGGCTTCCGTCGAATTGTTGCTTTGAGTTTTGCAAATTTTTCGACACTACCCCCCATTGGATGGTGAGAGGGGGATAGTGCATATGGCTGCAGGGAATCGGCCGTTAGAGAAGCAGTACTGGCCACAAAGTAGTTTTGAAATCAAGGATAATTCAAGCCAAATGGCAGAAACAATTTAATTTTGTAAAACAGAAATGTAACTGTAAAGAATATAATCAAATAGGAATTTTATTATGTTTTGTAAATAAAACTCTAAATTATTTTAAGTATTTTTTCGGGCTTTTAAAAATTTGAAATTATAGGCAGAGATATAATAAACAAAGATACATATATGTATATGTAAATATTGAATAGAGTCTAGCGATAATCCCTTCCTTTTCATTATTCTTTTTTAAATAAAATCAGCCTTGTATTGCCTTTCAATTTATGTAAAAATTTTACAAATAATATGATAGATCTCAAAAAGGATCCAACTATCCCTACAAAAAGGACAAACTGTCATCACTACAACTGAGAGAAACGTACGGAGGATGCATTCATCATCATCATCAGCCATCGACTGGCGCAGCCTGGCTAATTTTATGACTCTCTCGCATCTTTCGCGAATCATGTTAATGAACCAGCTATCCGTGTGAGTAGCTGGGTGTGTGTGTGTGTGGGTATCTCTGCAGATGTGTGTGTGTGTGTGGCGACCATAAATCGAACGAAATTTGCATATCCGGTATAGCGCCATCTTGCGGCCATTTTTACGACTTTCGGGGCTTTGTGGTGCAGCTGCTGATTATTGTGAAGTTGTAGCGTTCGGCCACGCCCACTGCCGCCCCCTTATGCCACACACACACACACACTACACCCACTGATATACACCCACATGCACATGCACTGTGGTACTTTTGGGAACGCTGCAGGCCGCTGCAACTGCAACGCTGCACTCGCTCAGATTTCCCAGAGCGCCGCCGCCTACGAGGATAACTACAACAACAACAACAGCAGCAAAATGAGCGGACAAAGTCCAGAAGAGTCCTTTTCCAACAATAACACCAACAACAACAGGCACAGCGGAGGGACAGCGGCGTAGTCGGGCTTATATTCCCCAGGGGGAAAGGGGGTACTTTAATTTTATTATTATTTATTATTACACCGCATACATATATGTACATATGTGGGATATATTATTTCAAAATAAGGTTTCCAAGTCTGATTGGAATCAATTGAAAATATTTAAAATTCCTTACTAATAAATGTATATGATTTTATGTAAATATTCGTTTTTAAAACCTCACTTGAAATCTATAATTGCAATATGCATGCAACTTTGAAAAAAGATAAAAAATGCCAAGATCAATAGATATTTAAGGCTGTCATAATTGTTAATATTAAGCTTAATTATTTCGTGATCTCTTATAATTCTCAACTAGAAAATTGTGGATTTTGGTAGCCAAATTTAAAGGACGTTGTAACTGTAACTTTATATATAAAAAACAACTTTTTACATATCTCATTTCGAAGTCGTGACTTGCCTATTATCAAATATATTTCATAAGATTTTATTATTCTTATATTTTTGATTATTTTTAATTCATTAATTCATAATTCATAATTTCTGGCACATTCTTTAACCCCATAGCATTGTTAGACTGCGGTTTTGGTCATGATGAACCCCTTAGGCGGACTCTCGCCACCTCTGTCAACAGCAACAAGAACAACAAAAATAACAACAGCGCCAGCAGACAAAGAATGGGACAAAGGGGAAAAGAGTACACAGGGAGTGGGTGATGGCTAGGGAGCAGGAGGTGGCGGAGGAGTCAGAGTCAGAAGGAGCTGGGAGTCCAACTCGGACTGCGCCAATCCCGCGGGAATAAGACTGAAGCGGGCGCTCTGCTCCGCTGTGTGCTCCATGGCGAGGTGGGACCACCTACCGTGTGGTGGCTCTTAATTCGATTCGTTGGCTCCCACCAGCAGTCCTACAGTCCGCCTCCATTCCCTGCCCTGGCTATGCTTCTTTGCCTTGGCTACGTTGCCATCGTCGTCGTCGTCGCCGTATCCTTGGGGAATTGTTGCGCAAATGCTTTTTGTGTGTTTCTGTTTGAAAATTATTGCAAAAAAGGCGAAATAATAAAGGCAGCCGTCGACGTGCATGTAATCGAACAGAACCAACGGCGGTGCGGTAGGTAGGGGGTGAGGAGTACCTACGGGAAAGTGGGACTCGGATATGTCTCTGATGCAATTATGAAGTGATAAATGAATTATGTATGCACGGGGAATTGCCCCGAATTGGTCATGGTCATCGTCATCAACGTGTTGGTGTGGCTGCAATTTGTAAATTTATCGATCGACCGCAGTAATCGATAAAAGCAGTACAGTGCTCACTGGGCTGGGTTTCATAATCCAAAAACCACGGCAACCAAATGAAGTTTTGTCATCAAATTTTGAGACACACTCGCACAAACGCCACAGCTCGGGTGTATCCTCGCTTTTCTCTTAGCGAATCTCCTCCAGCGAGTCTGTCAAGATGTTTGTGGATGCACTGAGAGAAAATATGATCAGGAATTATGTGTAAACAAAAAAAGAAATAAATAATTTAGCTTTAGACTAGACTTCAGGCTTTTAAGGACTTTGCAGAAACTTTATGATTGAATAGCATACTTTCTGATGTCGCAACTATTGTTGATTGTTGAAAAATTATTGTTGCCTACTTTTAAGCAAAACTAATAATTTTAAAAATACCAATAATCCAAAGAATATGTTAATTAAATGGTTTTCACAACACATTTTCTCCTTGTGTCCTTTATCTTATGTGCACCTGATAATTTTATAGCCACCTTTCATTTGCGTCCGTGTGAGTGTGTGGAAATAATGGTAAATAAGGAGTGGGAGTGGTAGTGAAAGAGTCAGAGCGACAGAGACGATAACTCACTTTTGTTTCATTTTTCAATACACAGTGGAATAATAATGGCAAAATGAGCAACTTCGCTGTGCAACAAGAAGATGTCTCCAGCCATCTCTCTCTCTCGGTCTCAAGATGCTCCCCAATGAACATACCAATAAACACGCTAGCAAAAGTTAGAGCACACACACACACATGCTAGTTGGAGCCAGGAGCAAGTGCGAGGGGGACACCTTGACTCCTTCGGGAAGTCAAGTCCTCTCCCTCCCTTTGTTGTCTACTGTACTCCGACGTCGTCTCGCCTTGGTTATATGGCAATGTATAATTTTTATTCGCACCAAGGTTGCTCCCCAAGGAAATGTCGTCGTCGAGGCTCCTTCTGCGGGCCACCTCCGTCCCCTTTTTGCAGCTCCTCTCCGAAAATATTGCAACATAAAACTTTACACAAATATAATCTATAAGCAGCAGAAAATTCATATTAGAATCGTAGGAGAGACTGAGATAGGAGGAGTCTTATAGGGAGCACACGTGGTGTGTGTGTTTGTTTTTGGCGGGTACACTGGTCTGGGTTATCTCCGAAAATGTTAGGGTTTAGGTTGAGATGATTAATTAACGCTTAAGCAAGCGTTTTTGAATAAACCATTTGTTAGCTATGAAGGGGTTTGCGTAATACTACTCAAGGTCGCATTATTAGGGAATTAAAGGGTGTGATAGGAATAGTTTAAACTTTAAAGGGAAGGAAAGGGTATTTTGTTGATGTTAGCAAGAAGAATTATCTATTTTTGGGTAATTTGGGGAATTCTATAATTCTTAACAATTTTTCTGCTTTATAGTCTGCCTCTTAAAAATATATATATATTAATTAACTAACATTTTTTTGAATACTTCATTTTCAAGGATGTCTAAAGAAATACCTCGCAGGATAGTATTGCATACTTTTGGACACCTCTTCAAGTGATTTTAAATAAATTTCTTTCCCCCAATCGAAATCCAATAAGGAAAATCCCCCTTTACCAAGTACCAGTGTCCCACTGTTTAGGCGAACCCTCAAGTTGTTCCAGCACTGCGGTGCTGGTGATGCGCACAAAAGGGCCAATTCATTCTCGCCGGGTTTCTCTCGTTGCCGGCAACGGCACGGAGCAGAAAGACAATTTTCGGATCCCCAAACTTATCACAGCCTCTCGATTTCCCCTTAGAACATTATACAACCCACAAGGGGGCATCGCAGGACGAGCGGAGCTCCACGAGCAGCTCCGGCAGGAGCACAAGAGGAGCACCAGCAGGAGCAGCAGCGGCAGCAGCAGCAGCAGCAGCAGTAAACGGACGCAGTGCAGCAGCGTGTACTTGTCATATAATATGCGCGTGTGAGCGAAAGGGACGGCAACTGCAGGCGCGCAATGGTGATAAAGTTTGGTCCTCCGTAGTGCCGTTAGTCCCGAAGAGTTCGCAGTGAGGTTAAAGCCTCGCACACACACACACACACACACACTCGGTAGCTGTAACATTTGGAGAGGCTGGAGAGCTCCCAGGTAGCCGGCAACAATAATCCAGGGCACCCAGACCTTTCGAATGGCATTTGTGTGCCGGATACAGTACAACTTCAATAGAATTAATTTTAAAACGAAAAATTTTTGGGAAAATCTATGAAAAAGATAACCAATATCATTGCATACTTTTGGACTGATTTTAGACTATTTTTCAGATATGTTGAAAATATTTTACAATTACAAGGCTTAAAGATTCAATTCTTTAACTAAAAGAATTGATTTTTTTTTATTGATTTATTAGTATAATATTTTTTTAGAAATTGATACTTAACAACAATAGTTAAGATGTCTAAAAGTTGACTTAAAAATATTATTAAGTCCTCCTCTTTTTCTTACGATTTATCATGGCATGATTTTAGGCATAAAAAGAAACATTAACAAGTCAACATCTTCCTTCCTAAAAAAATGTTTGAAGATTCTATTTTAAATAATTACAATTTTAAAATTATTTAATTTATTAGAAACTTAATAGGTTCACTTTTAAGATGTTACCCTGTACGAGAGAGGGGGTGGCACCGGGCACCCGACTAGGTTCTAGTTGATGATGTTCTCCATGCCATCGTCTTGACTCGCGGGAATTCGCCGCCCGGCCCCGGCCAGAACACACACACACACACAGAAAAGAGCAACAAATAATGAACAGACACGTCGTCCTGTGTATGTATGTGTGTGTGGGTTCTACCCATACAACGGCATGTGTGTTTACGTTCCATTTAAAACATGAAGCTTGTTTTATTATTGTCAGACAGCAGGCAGCAGCGGCCATAACGGCCAGGCAGCGCTTTGGTCATTGGAATCGATGGCTTTACACCCAAGTGCCATAATCCAATGACGCACAGGAATACCGAATACATGGCACACACCCCACACACACTCGCACACACATGGGTATTGAGGCATATTGAGATACGGCTGTGTGCGTGGATGGGGCCTCACGGAGACATCAAAGTTGATGTGACCAGGCAGCGGCGGCATCCAATGGGGAAAAGCGTCCCGATATACAGGGTTTTGCATTGAATCCCTGTTCGATGTGTTGCCTACTTTTAAGCGAGGGTGGAAAAAGTATCCTTTTGAAACTAATGGAAGTACATCTTTGAAAGTTTTTTGAACAAAGGTTCTTAGAAGAGTAAATGAAATTTGCAGACTGCATTAGAGATTCGGATAATAGAAAAAAATGCTGAGCATTTATACTTGTAAAACCTTGCATCCAAAATCCAAAAATAAAAAAAAATTACCCTGTATTTAAGACCTCTTGTATGATGCATTAACCTTATCCAATTTACAAGAGCATTCCACACTTTTAAAACGTCACCGTTAAGACACCGAAATGGACCGAATACCTGTGGCCAAAGGACTCACGTGTCCAGTGTCCAGAGGATGCGGATGTGCCCTAGATGGGTCAACTCCGGCCACAAACAACAACAACCACAAGAACGGGGTGGAGCTGGAGCTGGAGCAAAAACCTTACATTTGCTATTTATGAGACTGTCGAGAGTTATTAGCCGGACATGTGAACGACCCGGGGGAAAAGCCCAAGACGACGACGACGACGATGGACTTGAGGCAGCTCGAGGCTCAAAGCCAGAGAATGCTTGTTAGTTTACACACAGATATAGTCCGTGTGTAGTACAGATATATCTTTTGGCTAGAGGCAATAAAATATGCAAATTGAAGTCAAACTTACCAGAGGACTTGCAGTGTCCGTTGGCATTGGCAGCAGCAGCAGCAGCAGCAGCAGCAGCATCAGCATCAGATGCAACTACCTCATCCCGTGGGTGTTGTAGTTCTTCTGCTTCTTCTTTTGCCACTGCAGCTGGGGCCGCTGGCTCATCAGCTGTTGGCCAGCATTGTTGCTGTGATTCATTGGGCTGCTCCCGCTCCTGGTCCAGCCCTACATCTCCCTCGGGCGCCGCTTCCTCCTCGTCCTCGTCCTCATTATCCTCGACCTCCTCATCGCCACTGAGCAGCTCCTCCTTGGGCTCCAGCAGGCCAGTGTTTTCCTCATCCTCCTTTTCGCCAACTGCAAACAAAAAATGCGTGTATTTAATGAGATAAATATTAACATGTCATCTTGGCGATTTTTCAAAAATATTTTTAAGGCAAAAATATGGAATAAGATTTTTCCTACGGTAATTAGTCACCTGACTTGTTGGGGTGTTAAGTTTCATGGGAAACTTTTAACCAGTCAAGGCATTGCGATAAAATTAAAATTTTATAAATATCTTTCCAGTAAAAGAATAAATTTTATTAGAATCTCAAAATATAAATTAAAGCTAATCAATTGATAACACTTCGAACACTCACACAAATTGGTACATGTCGGTACATCGGGTGCTATATGGCACCGGCTCATGCAGATTATGCCAAAGCACTCCCAGGGCGGCCATCGGGCCAAAAATTCTATTTACACGCTCCGTGTTTTATTGTTCCCCTTACCTTGCCAATAGCTCAAAACTCAGACTCCTTGGATGGGGCTATTCCGGGCAAAGCCGCCACCTGATCGATGGCTTCTGCCCAGGGCCTTGTGGGTGTCGTTTTAACCTGCCCTCCCCTCTTACCACCCTCTATCTTTATCGCAAAAAAAAAAAAGAGACAAGAATGAAACGGAGTGCTCTGCCTCAAAAGTAATTGCAAGGGTGCAACAACAACAGCAGCAGGAAGAAAGGACAAGAGAGAGAGAGCCAGCAGTCCTTCTGGCAAATGGAAATGTGTAACATGTGTAATTGCGCAATTAAATTGAATTTTTCATACATTTCTCCAGCTGCCTGTGGAGATGATGTCCAAGTGGGGGCAAGACGAATGTCCACGGGTTTGAGGAACTCAGACTACTACTACCTGGGACAAGGCCAGCCACAGGTGAGGATATCATTTACATAGTGTGACTTGGTTGACTTTGAATTAAAATTAATTTAAATATTTAAACAATATAAACAAGAGGTTTTTTGACTTAATTATTGTGGAAAATTATACTTATTTTACACGGAACAATTAAAAAAATTAGTAGTGTTTTTAAATCTTGATAAATTATTGAGTAAAAGTATAAAAAAATAAATGTTTGATATATTTGTAAGTCCTTTATTTTTTAATAAATAGGTCAAGCTTTCTTTTAATTACTTTATAAACCTTTAAAATGTATTAAGTTTTAAAAACCTTCCTTAAAAAAAAGAGTGAATGATTTTCGGTGGGCGAGCCTTACGTACATAAGTCACCTTCCGTTTCCGCCAAATTCTGAGAAAGGGACCGAGAAGGATGCTGAATTTTCGGCGAAGCGGAGTCTGGAGGCAGCGCGTGACCATTTCGTATTGGTGACCGCGAGGAAGGTAAGGACTTAAAATATATGGCCAAAAGGACAAGCCGGAATCACACCGCAAGGAATCGCCATGGAAATGAACATTATGCATGGGTATGGTCACCATAATGGGAGGGCGGTGGAAGAAGGGGGCGTGCAGAAAAAGGGAACAGTGAAGGAACATTTGGTTATTATTTCCATATAAAGGAGCCGAATGCTGTGGCCACTTGGAAGCGAGCTGGCGTTGGGTGCTGAATGGAAAGTGGGAGGGGTTTGGATGGGGATGGGGACGGAGATGGGGAGTGGCAATGGGTATGGAATGGGGGACATGGGAGTATGGGGATGAGGGCACTGTGTGTGCCGTTTGCGGCGGAAGTGCCGCGTATTTTAAAATAAATGCGCGTGGTGTTGCTGGAGCAGGGTGAGAACCAGTTATGGTCGTTAAAATTGTCGAAGCACCGCACCAGCAACAACAACAAGAACAACAGCGAAAACACCAACAACAGCACAAGCAGCAAGTCAAGTTTTTTTTGTGCAAGCCAAAAAGGATATTCGTACAGGGAGGAAAATAAATGGGTTGGTTCTTGGTGTAAAATGTATATTTTTGGAAAAATGTTAGATGTGAAAGAAGTTTAATTTAATTAAGTTATTCAAAAACATTTTGAAATCTCTAAATTGGTGTGAAAGAAAAATTAGAAAACCCTTTTATCAGGGGAAATTGTCTATTCTTTTAGTTGGTATTAATATTCATTTATTAGTTAAAATTTTAAAATATAATTAAATATAAAATGTAATGCTAACTCAATGAGGAATGGAAGGATTTTATTAATTTCCTTTACAGATTTTAATGTTAATTATTTAAATGAATAATTTTGTATATTATTTTTAATTTATATTTTATTTATTATTATATAATCCACTTTAAAAATTTATTAAGCCTTTGTCACGGAAACATTTGTTGTGTTTTTGATAAGAAATAATTTATTATACTTCGTGTTAGAAGATCATTTTTCTTACATTTTATTTAATTTATTTTTGAATGTTTTTAAATTAAAACGAAAACCTTCTTTCCTCATTTAATTACTCCTTCATTTTACCAACTTAATTTTCTCTCTCTGCATGTGTGTGTGAGCGCCGAGTTCGCTGAATGTGTGTGTGTAAGCGCCCATATGTATGCAAGCGATTTTCATTTTTGTTTAAAGCCCCCCAGAGTGCATTTCGCACTCGGTCGCTGGGTTGCCTTCCCCCTCTCTCTCTCTCTCGCTCTCCCTCGATCCGAGAGAGTTGGAGTGTGTGTGTGGGCTAGGGTCTGGGGGTATGTGTGTGTGTGGAATAAGTGGTATGTCTGCCGCTGTATGTGAGTGCTTCTTACTTGTTTTTCGGCAATGGCATGTTTTTAAGCGTTTTACTCACACAGAGAAGCAGCAGCAGCAAAGCCAAAAAGGTGCACGCTCTCCCACACACACACAAACGGAAAGGCATACACACACATGCACAGTTATTTGTAAACGTAATAATAAGCGTCGTCCCCTTTGACCCATCAATCCGTTGCCACTGCCACTGCCATCGCCCCCAGCACGCTACCCGCCCTTGCCATTTCCCCTTTCCCTCTTTTTCCCGCCAAATACCCCAACGCTTGCCACTTTTCCAGCTCCCAAACGGCTACTAAGCGTGTGTAGAGGGCACCAGCGAGCAGCTTGGGAGGATTCCGGGGGGTGGCAGAGGGTGGCCGTGGGGTGGGGTGGTGGAGTGGACTTTTCCAAAACAAAGCGCGCTTGCAACTTTTATAATGGCTCGTACTGGCATTCGCGTGTGTTAGTGTGTGTGTGTGTGGTATTAAAAAAATAATGAAATAACAAACCCGAAGGTGTTGTTAAAAGCGCCAACAATAAATTTTATCAATAGTTGCAGGGAACCAGAGATAAATGTCAGAAGCAGCCACCCGAGGAAACATGGCCAAAGAGATCGTGAAAACAGTTCAAATAATCGCCAAAGGTGGTTAATCCTTACTCACATAAAAGTAGTTTAAATTATGGCCAAAAGTGGTTAATTTTTACTTTAAATAAAGAGTTTAAATATTGAGCAAAGGTTCTTAATACCTACTTAAAAATAGTATTTTAAATATTCATCAAAAGTGCTTGCTTCTGAGTTCGAATTAGGACTGACCGTTAAAGCTGTTTTAAAACTGTTTGCCTTAAAAATAGTTAATGTTTAGTTTACCATAAAATCTTGTATTTATTTAATAATCTTTACTTGCTTAATTGAAGGTTTTTAAAGTGCTTTTCCTACGTTTCTGCTTACTAAGTTCTCTCTTACTTTTTCACTCATTTTTTCACATTAACAACCTTGAACCCATTTATAATCCTTCTATTGCTCACTTTTAGACACTTAATTAAAGGACTTCAATTCCCTAGATCTGTTTTTTGTTATTTGCAAAATCCAATTAATTTTAAATATATTTTTTTACTGCTTCCACTTGATCCAAAACCCACACAATATGGGTAATCTTTAAGCCAAAACTAAACTACTGCTCATGTGTGCGTTAAGGAATCCGCAGAGCTGTCAAAATGCCACCACCGCTGGCTGATGTCGTTTTTAGTGTTGTTGCCTCCCCTGGAAAATCCCCAGACGCCCAGCGACCCCGGGTTTTCCCCCAACCTCCAGTCACCAAGCCACCCAACCTCACACACACTCCTCATTGCCATCGCCCACAGCAAATTCTATTTACCAAACTAGTTACCGCTAGACGCAGCCAATATCCCCACATTATGTGCCAGCAGAAGCCAATGCACATGGAAGATGCCTACATTCTCGGCGGATTTCCCTGCTCCTTTCCTGAATCCCCCCAGTCCCGCCCCCCGCCTGCTGCTGTTGTTGTTGTTGTTGTGCTTGCTATTTTTGGCGCGATTTTGCCGTGCAATGGCAAATATTTTGCCAATACACCAAGGACTCGCGCTCACGTTGACGATGAGGTGAAACTCGAGGGGCGAAATTGGGCAGGCAGGAGCAGCAGGAGCGGGAGCAGGACCAGGAGCAGGATCGGGACCAGGAGCTGGGGTGGCGAAAGGAGCCAGAAGGCAACGACAACTTATGGCAGCTGGCATCCTAAGCCTTTCGCCTAGCTATGGGAATTCCACAGCAAAAGCCGGCATTTTAAAGCATTTTACGGCAGACAGCGCCTGCTAAAAATATGCACACCTTTTGGGGAATTTGGTAAACTAAAATTTGACAAGATTAACTTGAATATATTGCTTATATATTTACAAATAATAAATGCAAACTTATATATTAAGAATAAATATGCTTCTATAGTCTTTCTATTAATAGTTTATATTTTATAAATTTCTCTTGGTTAGGTTTGAAATTTAAAATTGGTTTTTAAAACCTCAATTTGATATAAGGATTTTTTCAAGGATTATTTTAGCATAATGTTTTTAATTTAAATAAAATTGAAAAGGGAAACCAGGATTATACTAAAAGGTATTTCTTTGCACAGACTTTCCCTCTTTTAGTTTAAATTATTTTAAACTTTAAAAATCAATTATTTTAATATTTCCTTTATATTCCTAACTTCTAGTAATCACTGTATAACATTTACAGTTGCCATAAATCAAGGCACACACTTTCTTTTTATGAAAGATGACGGGCCATTAGCCATTGTAGATTGTCAATAAAAATAACTCGACACACGCAGGCGATTGTTGGCCACCTATACCAGATCCTATATACGCTTATGTACTCTTCATATATATATAGTAAGGGTACCTATATCTAGAGATATATATACATATATATAGTGGTACATGCAAACTGGCTGGCAACGCCGTCAACAAATGAAAACTCCCCGGGGAGTTGGCGCATGTTTGTTGCTGTTGCCGCTGCCGCTCTGCTGCGCTGTTGCTGGCAATGTTGCCTCGTTGCCCGTCGCTTTTCTCTAGGGGATTGGCCAGAGAGCCGTTGCCGACTCCCCTGAGAAATACATGGCAATGGGTTTTCTGTGTTTTGTGCTTTTTTCGCGCGCCCCAAAACGCCGGCAGAGCGAGCGAGAGATGCCAGGAAAAAGAGCAAGCCAAAGTTCGCTTTTTTATACATTGGGGAAATTTTCATGCCCCAGCATGAGGATATCTCTCTCGGTCTCCCTGTCTCTGTGTGTGTGTGTGCTTGGGTGTATGTGTAAATTTGTGTGTGCGCCAGCTGTCTTTGGGGGTTTCCCCCAGAAGCCCCCCACACACATACACCCACCGGCTGCTGGTAACCCACCCATGCACATGTGTGTGCATTGGATTTATTGTCAATTTTATTTGTTATCATTGTTGTTGGCGCTGCGGCTGCTCTGCTGTTATTTACACTGACACAATTTGGAATTGTATTAAAAATTAACGGCACTTCGGTTGCCTTGGCTCCACCCCAACCCGCAGAACGGCAAATGGAACCTGAAAATTGCAGATCACAAAAGTTCAACTGCAATCTGCGTTTTGGCCCAGCATTTATTTTTGGTCTGTCACTGGGGTTAAAAGGGATATTATTGAGGGTTCTTTAAAGGTCCTTGATAAGGCTTGAGATCTTAGATTTTTTTATTGTATTTTAATCCTTATTTTGTGTTAAAATTTAATGCCAAATCAACCTTTAAACTGGAGACTTTTTATAATTTTTAAAACTGATTTTCCTAATGGGTTTAGTTTTAGTTTTTATGCTAAACAATATAGAGCTTTGTTAATTTTTATTAATTTTATTTTATTTAGTTTTAAAATTAAATATATATTTAAATTTCCCCAATTCCTAGGTTAGCGTATCCCTTATTCCTCTTACTCTTGATCTTATTCTAGCCATTTACTTGTTGGTTCACCAGAACACTCAATGTTTCAACCTCATGCTGGGGGGTTTGTTTGGGTTTTCGGGTTCCCCTGGCCCCAGACCACCTGGCTCTGCTCCTCCTCTCCTCCTAGTTCTGGCTGCCCCCCCCCAGTCCATTCGTGGATCCCTCATCCACTTTGCCCGCTCGCTGGCTCGCTCGCTCTCTCTATCACTGACAGTTAGGTGTGTTGGTCCTTGGGGGATTGGCCAATGCCTGCAAGCTGCTGCTGGGCTGCAGCCCGGGAAGGGTCGAGAGTCGAGTCCGGACTGAGAGTTGGATGGCCCCAGTTGGAGGAGCTAAAGGAGGAGGAGCGAGGAAACGGGATACAACAACTACCGAGCCGGACCGGACCGGACCGGGCCGAGGCCGAGGCCATTTGCATTTGTCACATTTTGTGGTCCCGCGAGCAAAGTTTGGCAGAGTAATGTTGTGTCCACCACCCCCTTTTGGGGCTTTATCAAAGCAAATCAATCAGATGCACACACACAGCACACAACACACCGCACACACACACTTGGGCTATGGAAATGGAGTCCATGTCAGTTGGTGGCCACTTGGGGAATCGGGGGAACTGGGAGACTGGGAGACTGGGAGACTGACCAATTCCGCCCCAAAACTTACGTTTGAGACAGGCGCGCGGCTTGGCCTGCTTGCGTCGGGACATGGCCAGAATGGCTATTTAAATCACTGATTCTCGAGCTTTTTGCTTTCCGGCTAGCGTTTCGCGCCAAAGCGTTTTGTTTTGGTTTCCGGTGTATCCTGGCTAGCGCTGCGGATGATGATATCCTTGCGCCTTGAGCGTCGGCAACTGACTGACTGATGCCACAAAATGCCATCAAAACAGAAGCTCTTAAAAAACCCAAAAGTGCTAAGTGGAACGGCGCAAACGCAAAGAGCAGAGAGCACACACGCAGAGGGAGAGAGAGAGAGGAGGGAGAGCCAAGTCCAAGAGGCTCACACAGCCACCCAAGCACTCCTCCTCCCGATCCGGCCAAGCAGCCATCTATCAGTGCTGAACTTACGTCCCCAGAGGGTTGCGCTTCGCTACCACCAACCCCCTTGGGACGCGGCAGCACCAATCGCGAGCGTTTCTGGGTGCCTTTCAGGAACGGTGAGCCCATGCCGACAGCTCACAGTAGGCGACCATTGCCACCACCTTGTTCCTTGCGCCGCTCCTTGGGCCTCTGTTGCAATTATAAAGTCAAGTCAATTATTTCCCGGCCGACTTTCGCACGTGCGTATGGGGGGTCGTCGTCCAGCGGGGAGGGGCGCGATCTCGTTCCCGAGATTCTCCCAAGGTGCGCGCCTTCCGAATTGCAATTTCCACTTGGGTTCTCAGCAGCGGGATAACGCACACGCACACTCAGCGGCTCTGGCTCCTTGGTGGGCCGTGAGAAACGTGTCCAGAGTGCGGATATTTCTGCGGAGCTGGCTTGAAAGTGCAAGGAGTAGGTCGGGCTTTGGCAGCGGGTGACGACGACATTGGCCATGAATCCTTTGTTATGGCTCTCAAGCACAAGGATTTCGGTAGTGCAGCAGCACGCATGGGTTACTTACATAGGTCTATGGTTTCTAACATCAAAGCAAAATACAAAATCAAAATGGCTTACAATTTAAACTTTAAATTTAAATAAGGACAAAATATTATCTATAATCTGAGGTCTTAGAGAGAATAGTCTTCGAGCGTAACTTGGTAAAAAGTTTATGCTTTCATTTTACTTTATTTTTTGATAAAATTAGACTTAAATTATAACTCTTATAATCAAGATAATAATCAAGATATGTATAACTTAGTAAAATCGTATTGAAAATTAAATAAATAAAACCAAAAAATGTAAATATTTATTAATTTTAAATTGGTTCGAACTCTTACGTTTACCATTAAACTTAGTTATTATCAGTTATTTTTTAAATTATAATTATACATAAATTTGCTTACCATTCAATATTTAAATATATTTCACATTTAAATAATTAAACTTCTATGATATTTGTTCTTTGCATTGTTAAATCCAAATTTCTTAACAGAAAAGCTTAACGTTTGTTGTAAAACTTCAAAATATAATAAACAACTTAGATATATGTAATAGATTTTTAATTTTTTACGGCTGTTTTAAAGCTGAATTAATATTTTTCCCATACTTGTTCTTAATATATTATTAAAATATTGCAGAATATTAAATTTGACATCACCAAAGCGGCTCCTAGTGGCGTATAAGAACAACTGCGTTTCTTAGTGTAGCCTCAGAAGTTTCATGGCGGCGCTACTGTACACGGCATGTTTGC
The DNA here is from genome assembly GCA_018904815.1 of Drosophila ogumai. Classification (NCBI taxonomy): domain Eukaryota; kingdom Metazoa; phylum Arthropoda; class Insecta; order Diptera; family Drosophilidae; genus Drosophila; species Drosophila ogumai. The sequence goes on along the minus strand of JAEIIJ010016998.1, from coordinate 7 downwards.
TGAATTT
>JAEIIJ010016991.1:6466-24464 GCA_018904815.1 Drosophila ogumai | reverse complement strand
TATTCCCCCCACAGTATCAATTAACCGCCGATCAAAATGGTTGGAGTTGCGGCAGACGCCTCCCAGGCGAACCAGCTGTCCTCGGCAAAGAATCCCATGATCAAATACATGCTCAAGACCCGGGAGAACCATGCCCGGGAGCAGGATCAGGACTACTCGCACGTCTTCCGCCGGAAGACGCGTTTCGAGATGTTCCGGCTGTCCGCCATCGCCATGGCCATTGAGTTTGCCTACGCGGCGGAGACGAGCTTCGTGTCCCCGATCCTTCTGCAGATCGGCGTGGATCACAAGCACATGTCCATGACCTGGGGACTGTCTCCCCTGATCGGATTCTTTGTGTCTCCCTTACTGGGAAGTATTAGCGATCGGTGCAAGCTTCGTTGGGGTCGTCGACGACCCATCATTTCCATATTGTCCTTTGGCATCCTGTGCGGCTTAATCCTGGTGCCATATGGCAAGGATCTGGGTGTGCTGCTGGGCGATGTGGGCTACAACTACCCGGATGCAGCCCTGAATATCACCTCCAGCTTTGGCGACGGAGCAGTGGCTGCCTTGGTGTCGAGTAATAGCGACACTGGACCATCGGCCTCCGACTTCAAGTTTGCCGTGATCCTTACGATTCTGGGAATGGTCTTGCTGGACTTCGATGCGGACACCTGCCAGACCCCGGCCCGCACCTATCTGCTGGACATGTGTGTGCCCGAGGAGCAGCCGAAGGCGATGACCATGTTTGCGCTGTTTGCAGGATTTGGAGGAACTATTGGTTACGCCATCGGAGGCGTTGACTGGGAGACAACGCACATCGGCACTTTTATGGGCGGAAATATACCAACTGTATTCACCCTGGTGACCATTATATTTGTGATTTGCTACCTGATCACGGTGACCACCTTCAAGGAGATTCCCCTGCCCCTCATCGAGCAGGACGACCTGCTGCGACCGCTCTCCGAGGCGGCCATCAAGCGGGAGCTGAAGAAGAACAACAATGCCATCTACTACATCCAAGAGACCACGCAGCTGGAGCTCCAGATGGGGGCGGATGATCCCAAGCGGGTGGAGGCGCTGCAGGGAAGCTATCAGAACGGCTACTCGCCGGCTTTGGCCAAGCAGAGCATGGCGCAGGATGCGGAGCTGCAGTCCAGCGCCGAGCCACCGGTCTCCTTGAAGTCCTACCTGAAGAGCATCTTCATCATGCCCTACTCGATGCGGATGCTGGCCCTGACCAATCTCTTCTGCTGGATGGGCCACGTCACCTACTGCTTGTACTTCACGGACTTTGTGGGCGAGGCAGTGTTCCATGGGGATCCGACGGCACCTCCCAACTCGGAGGCAGCTCAGAATTACGAGGAGGGCGTCCGTTTCGGCTGCTGGGGCATGGCCATATACGCCTTCTCCTGCTCCATCTACTCGCTGTCTGTGACGAAGCTAATGAAGTGGTTTGGGTAAGTTGGAAAAGTAAGCATTGTGCTTATTAATATTAAAATATTATAGAAATACAATTTGAATTTATTTTATATAAAAAGATTTTTAAATTCTAGGCTCAGAATGACGTTATTCGTATTTTATAACTAAGACTTCGTAATGGCCATAATTTATACAGAATGACTTGTGGTTTCTTGTAAAAAATTTAAATTATTTCAATGTCTAACAAGCTGGTTTTTATAGCCTTGACAATGTTTAGTTTAACTTACTAAAAGCCAGAGCTATATTCTTTAAAGGCGGATATAAATTTAAATTTAAATATATTTAATTATGCTTAAAGCCGTTTCCTTTTGATGCCTCAATTTATTATATAAATTATTTCCATAGTTTCTTCATATAAAATATATTTATTATATTTATGGTTGTATATATTCTACAGGTATTCATTTACATTTATTATTTTTAAGAATTTAATAAGAAAATAAGCTGATATTCCATTGCAACAAAAACGAACTCAGTACAACTTTAACCCTACAATTGCTGTCTTATCTTAGCAAATTATAGAAAATATTGATTTATTTATATGCTTTCTTGTTAACCATTTATCCTAATCTTAATATTATTATTTTTTTAAATTTCCAATATTTCAGAACGAAGGCTGTGTATATAAGTGGCATGATCTACTACGGCATTGGCATGCTGGTCCTCGGCTTGTGGCCCACAAAATGGGGTGTCTTGCTGTTCAGTACCTCGGCGGGTATTCTCTATGGAACAATATTTACGGTGCCTTTTATTCTGGTGGCCAACTACCATGCCAAAAATTGTGTAAGTAAAAAATCGAAAATCGAAAACATTTGTGATTTCTGATTTCTGACAATTTTTTTGTTTTGTTTTTTTTTTTTTCGTACCCGCAGTTCATTGTGAAAAATGGCGAGACTGTGCCACTGAAACAGGCCCGGGGTCTGGGCACCGATGTGGCCATTATCAGCAGCATGGTCTTTATTGCTCAGCTGATTGTGTCGCTCTCCGTGGGACCACTCGTCTCCTGGATGGACACCACCTGTGCCGTGCTCTATGCCTCCACCTTCCTCTCCTTCTTGGCAGCCGTTTCGGCCATGTTTGTGCTATATGTCTAAAGAGATTGATTAATACGCCGATTTCATACATGAATTTTACGTAGCCTAAAACTTAGCTAGCTTTGTATCTTTGCCTACTTTCTGGCAGTATCTGCGACTGCACTCATAATGTTGTGGCATACTTTAAGGATTGTATTAGCTTAAGAAAATGATTTTTTTTTTTAACCACAGCAAGACAATAAATATTTGAAAACGATAAAGCGAAGCTTATTCCTGTGTTTAATGAAAATAAATTATTATTATACAGCAAACAAATAAATTAAAAATACATTTAGGCAAAAATTGAGTTGCTTTGTTATGTATAATTTATATTTATATTATAACTAAGCTTCCTAAACCCATTCTCATTTCTTGTCCATTTAAAAATACTTTTTATTCGCAAGACAAAGAGCTGAAGGGCGGATATTAGTTTTTACGCTCGTGCGTGGCATTCAAATGCAACTTTTAATTTCCTCAAGTGCAATTTTTTCCCAGATGCTGCCAATTTCCTTCTCAGCAGCTGCACATGCCACCCCCTCGCCGCTCCCCTCGGGCATTCTTGTAGGTGTCAGATACACATTTCCGTTGTCGCCAGAGTGATAAATAGCATTTAATAATTTTCCGTGCGCTCAGCTCAGGTTTATAGTGCGAATGAAGCAATTAAACCTTCCATCTTAAACCAGCTAAGACGGCAAAGACAGCTGAAAAGGCAAACGACAATGGGTGTATAAACAATAATAGAGGAATAAGTACAAAAAATACATAGCTTCTTGACTGCCAGAGTCGTAAGATGAGCGCTAGAGGATGCCTTAGCAAAACTAAAGAAAATAAGACAAAACACGCATGCAATCGCAATAGAAAAGCCATGAAAAGTGGAAATGGACGACAAAGGCGAAGTTCACAATAAATTGAAAATAAATTCCCAAACGACAAGTCCTTAGACCGGGGCGTGCAATAGTAGTGAGCAAAGTATCGGCTTTAAAAACTTTGACAATCACACACGGCGTATGCGTAATGCGAGACCCTGTGAGCACGCCCCCGCACCACTCCACTAAAGCGCAAACAAATTGAGTTTATCGGCGGCTACAAATCTACAGGAAGCACACAATCATTCATCATAAGACCCAAACCCAACTCTGTCCCTTTCCCGGCGAGCACTAAAAAATATTTACATTTGTCTTGAGCTCATTTCGCAATCCGAGCCAGCAATCGCTGGGGGTTTGCCAGCAAATCAACAAGCCACGTCGGGTACTGGGTCCTGGGTGCGGGTGTATGTAATAAGCCGAAATGCAAAAGCCGTCGCAAATCAACAAAGGTAAATTCATTTCAGATTTGATTTTCGGGGCTCTCCTGGAAAAAGGGAAACACGTGCAGCGTTTATCCCTCCCCCCACACTGGGTTTGCCCGAGATACAGAGATACATGTATCTCTGGGACTCTTGACGCTGACGATCTGTGACGTAAGTCCGCCATCTCATGCGTGCCGGAAGTGCAGACCCCAACCTGCCTCTGGCTCTGTCTCTCTCTGAATACTCCAACTATATACAAGTAAAGTGCCGAGGCGAAAGCCAGAGCATATGCATTAGCATTGTTTACCTGCGGACGAGGATTGCCAACGAAATGGGAGGCTAAGCCGCTGACAAGCGTGCAGAATATTGCTGAGGAAGCTTCCCGACTTAACACTTTGGAAAATAAGTGCAATTTTAAAACCTTTTATGGCTTATATAAGGATATATAAGGATATTTTAAATTGACTTGGCAGAACAAGATATATGATTTTCATTAATTTAGAAAAGGTCTACATTGATTTTTAAAAAACAGGACTTGAAATAAAACCACTGCTTTTCCTAGTGCATTTCTAGTTTTCGAAACACCAGCTTAGCGACAGTCTGCACGGGAAGTCGTCGAGATATTTATTGCTTGGCTCACACACAGCGGTTCACTGACCTCCAGATGGGCAGCTATCACAATTTATTGGGTTCCGGGAAGCGTTGGGTTAAGACCCCGACGCCCCCGATGGTGAGCCTTCAGTCAACACGCTTGACACCTTTGGCCCCGGCGCCTTCAATCATAATTTATATGCAAATTATTTCGGTACAATTTTTTCCCACCAGAGACGCTTAACTTTTAACTCTTTTGGTGATGCTGCCGCCGCCGCCGCCGCCCTCTGGCCCTTCTCGTTTCCTTTTTCTTTCTGCTGCCGGAAGCGTGCCGCCATTTTATAAACATTTCAGTGAAATAAAAATGGCAGTCCAAGCAGCGGAAGAAGGAGTCGAGCTGGGAGAGCTGTGGAGAAAAAATAAATGGTTTAAGGGTTTCCGCCAGCTCCACCGAAGTGATGGCATGTCAAGCCGGGCGACATGTGCAATAAAAGGGAAATAATATGCAAATGCAATTATAAGCAACTGGCTGCGATATGAGCAAGACATCCGCATTCGGTTCCGCATTCGCGTCAGCTCCAGCGTCAGCTTGATGTGGCTGCTGGGAACGAACTGGAACTCAAGCTGAAGCCAACCGCAAAAAACCGCAAAAAAGTTTTGCATTTTTTGTTTGACGCATTTTCAGTTAACTTAATTTTCATAGCATAAACAAGAAGCGGGGCAAAAACTGCTCGAGAGTAATTTGATTGAAATTTGAATATATGAATTTGCATTGTGTATTGTTGCTTCGACAAAGTCGATTAATCCACGGGTTGTTTGTGGGTTTATTGAGAGGATAAAATTGATGAGACAGTTCCAGGAAAGGATGTTAAAAAAATAGATTGTATAGCATTCAAAATAGATGCTAAACAGCTTAAGAAACAAAATTATTGTATCTTAAATACAACTTTGGATGATGTTTTGATAATATGAAATATAGATGAAAAGTCTTTTTACAAATATATATAATATATATCATTAAATACCGACAACTTATTTAAAAAGTAATAAACATGCACCTCTTGGTTATGGTAAAAGTCCATAAATTAAATGCTAATGCTGAGTACTTTAAAGACTTGAAATATGTAAATATTTTAATTGTTTTAAATGTAAAAATAACAAATAATTCAATCACTATTTTCTACTCTTCACACCTTGAATAAATTCTTGCACTTTAAACACACTTTAAATTGCAGCTGCAGGATGCCTAATAGAATGCTTCGATAAAGTTTTGCTAGGAAATCAGAGAAACTAACACGAGCCATAAATTAAGAAGGCGACATTTCCAGCAGAAGCAGCATTCGTGCCCGTTTGATGTGAAACTTTTGCTGGTGCGGGCCGAAAATCCGGACGTGGCCAGCAGCATGTCCTCCTCGCTGCCCGTGGCCCCTAGCTTGGACTTGTGTCCGGACGTTCGCCCCGACTGTCCGACTGTCCGACGGGCTGCCAGGCTGCCAGGCTGCCTGCCTGATACATGAAATGTAATAAATTTCGTTATCTATGCATTATTTATGTCGTAATTTGGTATTTTAGCCCAAAACAGAAAAATGAAAAGCGTCGAGCAATGGCTGGCAGGACGTCCATGTCCGCATCCAGGACCCTGGCTAGGACCAGGACAGCCCTGGCATCGGGTCAACATTACATATTTTCACTAGCTCTGGCTGTGCCTGTGTGAAGACGCATAAATTACGCTTGCAGCTCGGCCGCACTTGTGATGTGTGCAAAATATATATATATTTTAAATGAAATTTTTCGCCACGTCCAATGAAATTTGTCCCACTCACCCTCCTGCGTCCTGTGGTTAAGCGCTGCTAAATTGGCCTGACCACCAGTGCCCCTATCTCCGCACAGCAACAGGATGGATGGAAAAAACCCAGCCGCTTCAATCAACTTTATAGCCAAATCTTAATATGCTAGCAACATCAAAAGGTCGCATAAAAAGTAACATAACTGATAGCTGAATAAATTAAAATTTATTTGATGTTCCATCAATCTGCATAAGCCTCGATGTAAATTCGGAATTGTTTGCATCGATTTGGGCGAGGTCAAAGGTTAGCTGAGCCACAATTAATTTGTTGTTTATGCCAAAGGGTTGTGCTCGATTATTTGGCCGCCTCCATATTTACTTGTGGCCTTGGCCCAGTTGATGTCCTTCGGGGAAAGGACGAGCGAGATGAGTGGTGCACTTCTCTCGCACTGGCTGACATTTAGAAAGCCAATTGATTTTGGCACTTTCTTGGCATTGTTTATTTTACTTATTGAGTGTCTAAGATATGCATTTGCCACAAGCACACACACATTCTCCCATTTGTTCTTGGGGCTCGTCCTTCCTGGGGGGCGGCATAAGCCATGAGCTGGCCAGGAGCAGAGCTTATACTCTGCATGTGTCTGTAAAAGCGGTGTGAGAGGAAAATTGCATGAAAATTTTATTGGAATTTCTAGATGTTTTATATGGCAACGCTCTTACATGACTGCCTGCCACCGCCTGAGCCTCAGCCAGAGCCTCGGCATGTGTGTGGTGGCAGTGGCAGTGGCAGTGGCGTAGGGATATACTAAAGGGGTTATAGACATATGGAAAATTTACATGAAATTCAAACTGTTATGATAAATATTTAGTAGGTAAAATGTTTTACAAAAAAAGAAGCGCTTTTACTTATCAAATTTATGCAGGAAAATTTTAAAGTAAACCTTTTATATTATTCATAGATATTTGCTTTTTATAAATATAAATTAAATTATGTTTTACATTATTTATAATTCCATAAGAAACCCCTTCTTACTGCCACCCTTTTCCTGTGGCTGTGTCTGCCGTTGTCTTCGGCTGCTTCGGGGTGCTGGTAGCAGCAGCTACTTGAATTTCGCCTCAAATGCACTTACGCAATGTTTTTCCAACATAAATTGCATTTTCTACTATTGTCAACGTGGCGTATGAATAACTTTTGCAAATAACAACAACTCCGGCAGCAGGCTCAGGCAGAGGGGGGGCTGGAAACTCGGTTATTGGAGCTACACAGACATGCAATCGAAGTGCATAAACACTTGTCGCTGTGTGCGAGTGAGCTAGAGGGTGTCTGTGTGTGTATAAGGGGGTGTGCGTTGTAATTTAAGTAAGTACATGATCTTTAAATATATGTAGAGGTCCGTGGTCTGTGGCAACATCAAAAGGGCAGATTGCTGCTGGAGATGCAGCTGCTCCTCGGGTTTTTCCTTGCTTTCCTTTTTTTGTTTTTTTGTAGAGTTTGTATTGTTTTTGTTGGGGATTTTCCTTTCAGCTGTGCGGATGCTACGGAGAGTACTTCTCAAAATGCATTTAACTCACTTTGTCATAGCCCGTAAATTTGAAATGTCATGGCGACTGTCGACTGGCATACAACCTTGTGGCTTTCATTTGACATGGCACACACATGCCGCACCCGGCGAGGTGCGGGCCAAAGTAGACAGAAAAGATATAGAGAGAAAGTCCAGTGCCAGCTCCGATTCTCCGGGTCTGAGACTGGCTCCTCCGCCTGTTGCTTGCCCCAGAGTCACTATCCCCGGTAAGTACATGAGGGGGGCGTGCCCCAAATCCGACGGACACAAAAAAATGCTGTACACACACAGAGTGTAGAAAAGAAATAAAGGCAAGCTGAAAACGAAAACTGGACAGTCAAAAGTCAGTCAGTGACAGCAACGTCGGGGACATTTAAAAGCCAAAAGGCTGATAAATGAAAAAGTTGAAATGTGAAATGCAATGCGAAATGTGCTTGCCCTTAGTCTATTTCCCAACTCTCGTCGTCCCGTCCGTCGCTGCCACTCCCCCCCCCCGCCTGCCATGCAAATGCTCTTCACAGTTTTTAAATCAGAAATGTAATTTAAACTTGCTGCCGGGCAGCACGAGGCCAGTGATAAAAAATTAAAATAATATGCGTTGTGGCCAAAATTGTTGCGGGCCTTTTTAAAGCGTTCTCTTTGTAGCTTAATTTTCTGTTTAACGTTTGCCAAGCTTAATTGTATTTAAGTTGAGGAAAGACTTGAATGTTATTGGACTGCAAAAGGGTTTTCTTTTATTTAAATTTAAATAAATATATAATATATATGAGGCAATTGCTAAAGGAGTCTCTTTAGTATCTCAAACTTACCTCTTAGACGCCTTTCAATTTGCTCTAGCGATCATTTTTTTAAATCCCACTCGCACCTACCGCACCTATAGCTGACCGCAAATAAATTATTTCTTATCAAACCGAACTGGCCGCAAAAGTTTTTTGTCTGCACTTTTTCCCCCATCCATCTGCAGTTTCTTTGCCAGTCGGTTCTTTTCCTTTTTTGTCACACGATAATTTGTAGAAGCCTGTCGTCGTGGCCGTAAATTGTCTTTGGCAGGCGGGCTGTCTGCTGCTTCTCCCTTGGCCGGGGTCAGTCTCAGTTTTAGTCTCGGTCTATGCCAAAAGTTTTTGGGGCCGAAAGACGTTGGAAAATGCGGGTGGTGGCGGTGAGGAAGCGGAGATCGGGGAGCGGGAAACGGGAAACGGGCATCCTGGGGTCAAATCAACAAGCAATTGTTGCAGATAAAACACGTTTCAGCAGCTCTCTCCTGCCGGGCTGCGTGGTCGAAGATTTCAGCTCTAAAAGTTTTAATTCCATAAAAACAAACTGCAGTCGAACTCAAACAAGGGCTTAAGGTTAGGTCAAGATAACTTAAAGGTCGAAAGAGTTAATAAAACAATGGCTATAATGGTGTGGCATCTAACAGGGTACGAGTTAATCTTCATATTCTTTGCATTCGCTTAGTAAACTATTATGTTTTGTTGTTTCTTTGTGAATAATTTTAAGTCATTATTATTAAATTAATTATCATAATGAAATTTTAAATTTTTATTAAATAGTTTATTGTTAGAAATAGCTTATAAAGCTTGAAATTCTACCCTTAGCAGATGTCACAACACAGGACAGCTTTCATTATCCTTGAAAACGCAAAGCTTTTATCCGAAGCTTAAGGCTTTATATCCTTAGCTTTTACTGAGCTTAGTTGAGTTATTTTTAAGTGTTCCTTAATATTTTTTGCATAGCTCTAAAATCTATAATAAAAAATTCATTAAGTAACAGAGAGTAAAGCTGGGTACCTCTTTTAAATTTAGTTAAAAAGTAAGTATAAGTTTTAAAATATCGTTTCGTAAAGGGAAAAATAATAGTTTAAGACCTACAAAATAAATTTAATAAATTAGGGAAGATATAGAAAATTGTTTGCCATAAGCTTTTCCCAAAAAGAAGGTGTTATTTTATTTAATCTACTCTTAGAACCTTTACATGCTGTAGAGAGTTAAATATTGTAGTTGTAAAGTTACAAGAATAAATCTTTTATAATTTACGGAAAAGGCAAAAGTACATGTAAAATATCCTTGCAAGACTCAGTTATTTATATAAAATTATTACTAACAACTAAAATAAATAATTTAATTAAATATAAATGCATTAAAAAAAATTAAGATCACGAAAAACCCCCTGGTGTTTAGAAAAATGATTTAAAGACTTACTTAAAACTCTTCTTTCGAATTCTTAAAAGATATACAATAATTTATATAAGTACTGTGAACCCTAAACATTATAAATAATAAATTCCAGACTCTAAATATTTTTCTTAGATATATTTTTCGTTTAGTAACTCGCTGTTTATTACATATCCCTTCAAGCAATAAAACTTTGCATAGTTAGAGGGCATTTAGGAGGCGACCGCCCTCAAGCCCTCATAAATGACTGACAGCCCAAGGCGAGACTCTGAATGCAGAGGAAAATGCGCTGGAAAATCATTAGACGCGACTGGCATTTGGTTTTTCCCATTTTCGCCACTGTTTTGGTGTTCTTTGGCGTTGTTTTTGCCACTAATTGAAATGCTTCATTTATCAAGCTGCCATTGATGCCAAAGCCGCAACGGCAGTTCCTCCCACTGTGTACCCACTGTACAGTGCAGTCTGCCTTCTGCTGCAGCTGCTCTGGAAAAAGCTGAAGCAACTCCTACTCCTCCTCCTTCGAATTTGGCCGCAGCGCGAGTTTTCCCCGAGTTTTCCCTTCGTTTAGCAGTTAGCAGTTTCATTTACTATTTGCTCGCTTTTTGTTTTTTGTTTTTTTTTTTTCGAGGGGGAAGCGGAGGTGCCATGCGAGGGGCGCTTTGCAATTTCCTCTCGGCGCAAAGAGACAAAAGAAAAATTGTAATGAAATTCGAAACTGCAACGGCAAACAGCGATGACGAGTGCCAGCGAAATAATGGATGAATGGGAGGCGAATGTGAATGGATGATGAGAGGTTCGCTTAGAAATGTCATCTAAAATTTAAGCGAGTGAAAGGCGAAAAAGTCATAGTCAGGAGCTATGCATACGGTATGATGCGGCCGACACAGCCTTGATTTTTGTATCTCTGATTTTCGTTTGGAAAATGCAACTGAATATCCATTTCATTTCCATATTGATACAGCTATCGATGGCTGCAAATAATTTTATTTCATTTTTAGCTTCTGGTTGGTTGGTTTCGAGTGCCATAAATTATCCCCACCGAGTTACACATCATCATTATCACCGACGGCACTCTATTCCACGCACACACATGCAGTCCACAGCCCCAGTGTGAGTGCTATCATTATAATCGTCAAATATTTGTATATGCTTGAGCAATATCCTGTGAAAATGCAAAGAGCATGAAATTTAAATACAACGCCGGCAAATGGAAAAAGGCAGCTGCCTGGCTATGTGTGTGTGTGTCATAGCTCTTCTAGGGTTTATACTTAATATAATGTAATGTGTAGCTGTGTTTGCAGCAACTGTCAACCTTTGTCACTCAATTTGCTTGTGAAATACTAATCCAGTTAGGGGCATTCGAGCTGTGCTGCCTGGTTTAATCAGTGAAAATGAGCAGAGACAGCCAGCGGAAACGTGTGCGTGTGACTGCAAAATTCCATTTCCGGTTGCCAACCATCTCCGCCGGCCTCCCCGGCCGCTGCCTACGCAATTAACAAAGCTAAGCTGCGCTAAAAAATAACAATAACAATCGCAAATATACATGCACGGAGGATGTGAGTGTGGCCTCGTGAGTTTATGATGACTACGCAATGAAATGAGGCCAACCAGAAACTCATTCAGCCATCAATCAATCAAAGCGCGCGCCTGGCTCCCTTTTCGCCTTTTCTCGTTCGCAGCTTGCTTTTATTATCATCGGTTGGGGTGGGGTCAGGGAGGGATGGGGTCCTGTAGGGGGCCCAGCTCAAGTCTCATCATCATCCCGCATAGGCAAATCCCCGCACGCTCACAAAAACTTGCCAAAGCAGCGCACAGTTTAATAAAATATTTATAAATTCTTCAAACGTAGCCCACGATATAACAACTCACTAGGGGTTGAGCCGGGTTCGCCGCTTGGACCCGCTTGGGGTCCCTTCTTTTTCGCTTTTTCCTTTTTCCCTTTTCCGTTTTCCCTTGCTTTTCCTCGCTTTCCCTCGCCGTTTTCCTGCCCCATGTTTTTGTTTGGTTAAGGCCAACCTGACCGCTGCTGTTCCTTGTTATTACACCAGCCTTTGTATTAGGTGTCCGCCAATATCGGATGTCGGTTCTCGTCTATTTTTAATATCCCAGTTCCCAGTTCCCAGCTCCCAGTTCCCAGTTACCAGCTCCCATCTACCAGCTCCCATTTTCCAGAAATGTGTCAGTTTGCAGCACTTCGAACGAACGTCAGTCTCTACTTAATTGAAAGTGATTAAATGCAAATGTATCCCATTAGAGCTGTGCTGTGCATTAGGGGAAATTATTGCTGGAATGCTTTTTTATTTATCTCGGTGATTTGAAAATGCTTTTAGTTTAGATGAAGGTTTTTCCTGTCCTTGGGGGAACTTTTTTATATCCACCTGAAAGATTGGGGTAGACTTGAATTTTTACTTTTCACAGATTTCGTTGAGGTGTGTTTTTTGTTATTTTTATTAGTCCTAATGTGTTATGCAAGCATTTTAAATTTTAATGAAAGAATAGGCTAACAAAATCAGTTATAATTGAGGTGGAGAAATCCAGAAAAGAAAAGGAAATTTAAATAGCTGCATTTTAGGCTTCATTCTGAATGATTTCCAAATTTAATTATTATATGGTAATGTGAAATTATTGCATAGTTTATTATAAGCTTAGGAAAATCTCCTCTTGGTGGGGGTGAGGCTAGAAAACTTGAAGGACTTTCTGGACCGTCATCTGGCAACGCTGTCAACGCCCATAATCTGCAGAGAGCAGCACTACGAAGCGTGTGTGTGCCGCACACTCACGATGCGGCGGCGGCGGCCTCATCATTTGCTCGTTTTATATTTCAACGCCAGGTCGGGACTTGGGACTGACTGTTCCCGGGGCAAGGCCCATTACGGCACTACGGCAGCGGCATTACGGCGTTACACACACGCCTCCACCGGCATACTAAGCAGCCGCATCATCATTAACACTACAGCGTCGCCGGCGACATCGGCCCAAACTATGTAGCCGGCGATGGAGCTTTCCCTGCGGCTGCCTGGCTTACACACCTTTGTTGCCTCTGCTGTGAGTGGCATAAATTAATAAAAATTTCATGTGCCAAATAATTACAATTAACATGAGTTCTTAATTAAGAGCTCGACGCAGCTTTGGCCCCCTCCATTACCGTGATGTTGTTGCTGCTGCTGCTGCTGCTGCTGCTGCTGCTGCTGATGTTGCTGTTGTGGTTGTTGCTGTTGCTGTAATCATTTGCTGTCGTCCTTGTTGCCGTTAATAGGCTCGTTCATTTGCCCCTTCCTACTGCTCTGCCTCCTCCTACTCCTTGTCGTTTTGGCCAGGACCTCACCTTACCTTTAATGCAATACAACACACTCGGCTGCGCTCGGTGCGGTTCGTTAAATCGTCTCGGCTGGTGTTGTTGTTCTTGTTGCTGCTGCCGCTGCTGCTGCTGCTGCCAGCTGCTTTATGGCCGGTGTTGTTCTTGTTGTTGCCAAGAAAACAAAGGCGTAGTCCGCCGAAGGGTTTGAGCCAACCTATAAAAGGGTATTGTGTTGGTCAACAACTGAAACTAAAATGGTCAAAACAAATAAGGTTCAAGGGGGCCAGCTAAGTAAGTTTGTGTCTAATAAAACTTAGGTTTGGGATAAAATATCCTTTTATTTAAATAAGGAATAAATTGTATTACAAATTAAAAAACCTAAAAAATAAAAAAGGAAACTAAAATCGATTATCTTCGGAAGCTTGTGTTTCTGTAGGTAAAATATTTCGAACAAATTCTTTGTAAATAAAATTAATCTTAAATTTTGAAGTACTAAAATAATAATTATTAAATTTAAATTCAACAAATTATTTATTTAGTTTTTCAAAAAACCTTTTTTAATATTATTATTTATTGGCAATTTTTCTATAAAATTAATAAGCCAAATTGGACTTTATGAAACGTAACCATTTTATTCAAGGCTTATTTAATAACATATTTTCTACCCATTTAATTTCCCATCCCCCCTTCTACGTCCCTGTTTTGTTTTTGCTACTGGCTGCTTAATTTTCTGCCTGCCATCTTTTTTGCGCAAATTAAGTGTCGATATTTTATGCCCTGTTCGTTTAATTAAAAATGCCAAAGGTTAACGCATGCGGCCCTCGACTCGTCGCCCTTCTAACCCCTGACGACACCCCCCTTAGTCAGTCATCGCTCCTCCCGCTTAACCCCTCGCTGCCTCGCATTGCCTCCTGGTCGACCCCATCACTCGATGCTGGCGTTTATGAATTTTATTTATTTTAAGCACATAACTTTACTCGGCTTTGTGGAGTACAATCTTGTTACTGGCTCTTGCTTTGGGAATTCCGTTGTTGCTTTTGTTGCAGTTTTAAGCAGCTTAGGGAAAAGGGTTAATCAAAGTCAGAGAAAAACCAGGACGAGGGACAAGGGAACAGTGGCACTCTGTAAATTAACCCATCAGAGCTATAGGCTTATTTATTGTAGCTCTCAAATAAAAACTCGTATAATTTTTTGTTGAAAACCACAAAAATGTTAACTTTGGTATACAGAGGGAGAATGAACTAATTTAAAAGGAGGAAAAAAAACCTTTTCTGAGACTCGATTAATATTCATTTTAAAATATTAAATTACATTATTTTCCCTCTGTGTATTTTCTCTCGTAAGCCAATTTGTTTATTTCCATTTTATTTCCCGCTTTCGTTACATGCTGGGTTAATGGACGCCAAGCTGAGAGGTACCACAGTGCGGCTACTTGATTTTTAATGCAAAGCCAAGGGAGAGGGGAACCCGCAAAAGTTGCGTTTTTGAGTTGAGTTCATAAAAGTTTGACACAGGTTTATTAATAGCTGCTGGTCGTTGAGCTATGCCAGTTCCCGTTCCCTCCTCCTAAACTATTTTCGGGGGCTTTCACTCGACGGCAGCTGGAAATGAGTTTTGACAACTGGCAACTGCTCCGTGTGGCGTAATGAAGCCGGAAGTGACGCTCGTGTATAATAAAGCTGAGAGCGGTGGCGGCGTGCAGAAATCAGTTTTATTAGAGACAAAGTCAGAAGTCTCTGACTGGAAGCGCGAGGGGCCGAGGGTCCAGGTACATAATAAAGTTTTAAGAGCGCACATGCGGGCCTATATAATGCACGTCCTTAATGGGTATATGTACACTCACGTGGTGTCTTCTCAGTGTGTGTGTGTGAGTCACCCATAAAACTGTCCATTGCTCGGACGCTAAACCAGAGGCTGCTCCTCCCGGTCCTGCTCATGCTTCTGCTCCTCCTCCTAAATCTGAATGTGACGCTGACGATGATGAAAGATCAGACAACGCCCACACCTAACGCTGGCTGACTGAAGGCTGAAGTGCAGGCTGCAAAATAAAGCTGCCAGATGCGGTGTGAGATGTTCATCATGATGATGCTGCACTGGAAAAAAAGGATATATTGACCTGAAGAGGTTACAAAAATATTTAAACAATAAAAAGGGATTTAAAAATATTCTCGAAATTATTATAAGTTGAATTTTAAAAGAGCTAACAAGATACAAATTTCTTTAAATATTATCCTTATCCACAATTAGTTTCCTCGATAATTCGTAGAGCTTTTCCCCTTGTGTAGGGTAGGCACACTGAAGTGAGGCACAGCGCAAACACAAAGGACACAGGACCAACACCAGCTGTAGGGCAAGGCAGTAGGAAGAAGGAGCAGCAGCAGGAGCATCGCCATCGCCAGGACCCAGTGAAGACAGCCGACGGGCGAGAGTGAATGGCAGGCAAACACAGAAAAGGAAAAGCGGCGACTGCGAGATGTGAAATGAAGTGAACTGAAGCCAAAGCCAAAGCCACCGAGAGAGGGTCTGGATGGGGGATGTGGACGTAGAATGTGAGGCAGGGGCTCAGACTGGAGCTAGGCAACCTAGCGACCAACTGACTGACATAAATATGTAAACAAATGTCAAAACGACACTGCCACAGATACAGCTACAGCTACAGATACAGCTACAGATACAGCTACAGATACGTTTACAGCTATGGCCACATCTAGTGGATGCAGGAGAGGATGCTGGAGATGCTGGGGATGCTGGGGATGCTGGAGAGGATGGAGCCAAGAAATATTTGAATGGTGGTGCGGCTGTTATTGTTGTTCAAGTGGCGACGTTGACATTTTGTGTGCTCTATGAAAAATGCATGACAAACGGTCCCAGGCACGCATAGCCCAAAAAGTATGTTTGGGTTTTTGCGCTACCAAAGTGATAAAATGCCTGGAAATATGAGTAAAAACGCGCAAATAATTCAGGCAAACACGCACACATGCCCAGAGTATCCTATATGCTATATGGGTTTACCTATATGGCATAGTTCCCGCTTGGCGGCGAACAAACAAGCAAACAAAAACCATAGCGATGGCGATGGCGACATCTCACAGATGCCTGCAAGGAGGCTAGGCTTCCGAGGTTTCCATTTCGGCCGTGGCTGCTTGCTATTTCATATTTGAACAAGGTGAGGCTGTGCGTTTTAATGACGTCATAACTCAACACACAACATGGCTTGCAAGGGCCGCTAACCTGGCCCAAAAAGAGAGGGGCCTCCGCTCGCTCTCCCTGTGGCTCTCTCTGTGCTCTCCTCCTGTTTGCAGCTATCAGTTTCACAAAGCTCCAATCTGATTATCTCTCAGAGAGACACAGAGAGATTACTCTCTCTCTCTCTCTCTCGTGCTCGCACTTTTCGCACCTGTACAACAATGCGTATGCTTGATATCTCGCCTTTATACATATATACGTACATATGTAGGTTCGTTTGTTTACACAGCCATATATTAGTTTTTATTATGAGACACTTTTGATTTTTCACTTGATTTATTAATGAGAATTTATAGCCGACACGGGCGGTAAAAGGTCGGATGCATCTAATGAAAGCCAAGCAGCGCTGCCTTTGCATATTTATAGTATGAATTTTAGGGCCGAAAGAATTATGATGCTGCTGCTGCTGCCCTGGATATAGGCAACGTCTGGCTGGCTTATATATAGTAGTTTCCCTAGCCGGGGCAAGATAAGATAAATGGGAATTAGGTTTATATGTTTTATGTTTCCATTTTGAATATAAACGTTTCATGCAACGCCGCTGCCAGTAGTAATTGCTTTGGCCTCAAAAGGGGGTTTAACTTAGAGAGAGAATTTCCAAAAGAATTAAATGGTAATAAGATTGGGTAAACGTAATTTAAGAATACAATTTCAAACTCAATTTAAACTCTTGCTTAAAGTTCTTTTCATTTTAAATTTAAGTAGATATTCTAAAGCCAAAGTTAATCCCTAACTTAATATATTTTTATTAAATATACTATTAATCTCTAAGGTTTAATATTTAATGAAATAATACTAATAATATTTAATGAAATAATAATAGTGTTTCCTGATAAACCCTTTAAGCTTAAAACCAAATAAATAGGAAATCATTTACTTTAAAATTTAGTACCCCATGAATAGTACCAAAATAAATATAAAGATCCAAATTAAAGAAACCACCCCAACTTATCTTTGTCCACTTCAATTAAGCTTTATTTTCAAATTTTTAATTTCGAAAATCAACTCAGCAATAAGCATTTATTCGCATTGAACCAAAAGAGACCGCATTAGACTAATTGAACGGCGGTCGACTCAATCGCAAATCAAAGCTCAAACATTTTGATTTTAATAAATTAAAATGTGACCTCCTCCTGCTCCTCCTCCGCCGCCGCCTCCTTCGCCACCGGAAAAAAAAGGAAATAAAACCGTTTGCGGCGGCACATCCTGCGGCCCCAACTCACCTGGCCAATTAATTAAGCCAAATGATTAGGCAAATGTGAATGCATATCGTGATTAGGGACGCAAAACCGCAAATTACATGGAAAAGGGAACGGCCAGGGTCGGAGGAGGCCGGTGTGTTGATTTTACAAAAGCCAAGGCGACGACGCCGCTTTGACAAAAAAATCCATTATGCTAATTTGTATAAGATCTTTGCCGCTGCTTCAAAGACGACGCCAGATATACAAAAGCAGATTTTGTGGTTCGCCTGCAATGAGGCGCAAAAAAGGAAAATATTATGCTCACACACACAGCC